>JAOBAT010130264.1:0-12466 GCA_026413305.1 Hydrozoanthus tunicans
TAACCAGCTTGTTTTCTTTTGTTTACTGTAAGGAGAATTTAGATGTTGACAAATGCCTTAGGGCTGAAAGGGTTAATTTTTGTTTGTTAATTTTTTTCAATCTTTTTTTAGTTTCACAGGCCTTGCGAGAATCAACTTACCCATTTTTAGCATTAATTTGCCAGAGAGATAACAGAATGTCTGTAGTTGGAAGGATGGAAGGTTGGTAATTTATGTAATTTATTGTTTATTACTACAGTAAAACCCTTCAAGATGAACACTCAGACAAAACGATCACCAAGTCTTGGTCCCTGCTTTGCATTTTCTCAGTCTTTTACTGTGTTTTAAGTCTCTCTAAGATGGACAGTGGTCCCAAAGATGTCTGTTATAAATAGGTTTTTGACCATATACTCAAATCTTCGAAGCAGAGTGCTTAAATACATTAATTTTAGGTTCATCTTCTCTTGACAACCATTCTGATGAAGAGAAGGCAAAATGTATAATGCATTATCGAAAAAAGTTCTTATTGTGTGAAAACAGTTAAACCATTAGTAATAATAAAAAAAATCAAAACAGTAATAAGAATAGGAATAACAATTGTTTAATAACCTTCCCATTGTCTTTCTTTAGTTTATTGTTTTATTACATTTTCCAGGTCTGATGACTGTAGATCAGTATATTGCAGTACTTGCTCGACTGATGGCTGACAATGAACCAGCACTTGTGGCTGCTAGGGCCGAGAGGTACAGAAGAGTCATCTGCTATGTTAGTGTTTAACTCAACAACATGTTGATAATAGATACATCAATAAATTAGATAAGGCCAAACGAGTTCAGATAATTTCATGTTAGTCAGAATGCCATCCTTGATTGTTTTGGTTTTTGATCATAATTGATTTTTGTTAAATTATCTAAGGTTATTCTGTTCCCATGTTATAACTTGTCATTTTTTACTTTATTTTTTTTTAACCCTTTCACTCCTACTGTATTTGTCAACATCTAAATTCTCCTTACAGTAACAATGGAAAACAAATTGATCAGTGTTGAGAATTTGAAATTTGATCATCCGTCTAAAACTCTGGTAGATGAATAACTTTAAAATTCTCCCAAACTATTCATAGAAATATTATAGACGTAACTAATGAGAATTTACAAACTCTTCATTGGGCACCCTTAGGAGTGAAAGGGTTAAGATTACTCTGTTACAATATAATAACTTGTGAATTTTGACTTTGTTTTATCTGAGGTTACTCTGTCCCATGTAATAACTGTGTAATAACTATTTTTCAATTTGTTTTATCTAAGGCTACTCTGTTACCATGTAATGACTTTTTTATCCAAGGTTACTTTGTCACCACTGATGAACTATTTTCATTTTATACTTTGTTTATCTAAGGTTACTCTGTTTCGTGTGATAATTGTTACGATTTTGCAAAAATTTCTGAGTTATTATGAATTACAATTTGCCTTGGTCAAACTTAAAAAATACACCAAAATGAGTTCATGCTTCCTTCCCTACTGCAAACAAAAAATCCTGCGACCTTAGATTGAAAGGTTGGGTGTTACATCTCCACATGTCTCACAGAAACTGACAAACTTCTCTTTTTCTTCCCTCAGACTTGAAAGAAGTACAAACCAGGTAATCAGAGATGAGCAAGATGCAGCTTATTTGGAATCACTTCAGGCAGACCAAGAGAAGGTAAGACATTAGTTTCTCCGTTTGTGTGTGTGAGTCCTTGCTGGAACTTAAGTTCCCTTTTCAGGTAAATCTGTTTTGTAGGGGATTTGTGTTTTTGGCTGTAGTTACTTTAAATGTTGAATCAACTTTTGCCACAAACTTATGTCATTGGGGTCTTCGTAAATGATAAACTTCACTACTTCCTTGGTTGACTGGCCAACAAATTCACAGTTTTGCTCACAAACTCAGCTTTAATAAATCGAGGCAAACCCACAATCCCCCCCCCCCTCCCTCCCCATCCCCTCGCCCGAATCAAGTTCCCGGATAGGTTGAGAAGCAAAATGCACGTCAGGAATCTGTAGAAAAAAGATATTTTTCTCATGCCGTCGTGTCCTGCAAAACTTAAGAGAGGTGTTCTTTTTTCATGTTTCAGGAGAGACGCCGAAAAGAAGAAGCTAAAAGAAAAATGGAAGAAGAAGAAGCCCAAAGGCAAAAGGAACTTGCGCTACAAAATAAGTTAGAGGTGGGTAAACTCTCGCACACTTACTTTCTGGTAATTGTTGCACTGCACAGTCACGCGGTTAAACCTTGGAACAAGGACCGAAGTTTCACCATCCTGATGGTCAAGACAAGTATGTCTGAAGGAAAAACAAGTATGTCTGACAAAAGTTGTTCTTAGGTTAGGTGAAGACCTGTTGTTTTGATAAACAGTTCGGAAGTCGGCATCGTTTCGGACCAAATGAGAAGTAGTTTTTCAGCTGATTTTTGTTAGTAAGTATTCATTAGTGTATTCCTCAACAAACATCTTGTGATCAACTTAAGAGTTGGTAGCACCTTTTAAAGTGCAATTACCAAAAGCATGGAACTTAGTCTGCTAGAAAGGTTTTTGAAAAAGAAGAAAATGTCGTTCATAAATTTCATTAAAGTAAGTCTTTTGGTTGCTGAGATATTTTAAAAGTTCTGCAAACTACCAAAGTTATGATAACGTCGGAGGTACACACACTCAGGTGTAAAGGTCACAAAGCAACACATCTATTTCTCGAAATACTAGACCAATGATCTTGAAATTTTGTACATTTTAACCTGAATTCAGTGTGATCCGATGCAGTGTAAGTCTTCGGACAGCGACAGGAGTAACTCAAGATGGCGGCCAGTTTAGTGACGTTTAAACTTCTGTAAAAAAATCGCATTTTATCCGATTCGAGAATTTTTTCGTTTAGCAACACTTTAAACAAATTTCCATAGCGAAGATTAAAACCTTCAATTTTTTAAGTTAACCAATAAGTAACTAATGTACTACTAGATGACGCATTGAATAGTATTACTGATGTTCAGTACATCCGAGCAATCTTAACAATCTAAATCGCTAGGAGTATGCGCCATGAATTGACCGTGAGTATGTGTGTTATTTCAGGCTATAGCCCGTAGCCGTGTGGAACGAAAGGAGAGGCTACCGGAAGTGCCTGACCCCAGTAATCCTGACTGTGTGCGGGTGCTAATTAAACTTCCTGACGGTACCCGGATGGACCGGCTGTTCCTCAAGACTCATCCACTTCAGGTTTGTCGTCATTTCCGTTTTATTACTGATTACCAATACATCTCCAAATGTTTTACCCGGACACCCGAAGGGGCGAGGTGGCGGGTAGAGCCGTAGACTTTGACTGCGTGAAGAAAACTTTTTATCAGAAAGTAATCCTTTGGCATAATAAGTTCTATTAAGAATTACCCAAGTTTTTGTCCATGAATAGCGCATTTAAGGGCAGCGTTCGTTGTCCTGATAGTGTCACCTTTTAGCTTCTTGAAAAGAGAAAATCAAACGCTTTTGCTAGTAGTTGAAAATCTAGCGAATTTTAAACAAGGGCCTTCCTTTGACAGATTTAAACTTATGCGCATCGATAGGTTCCTTTGGCCGTGTGCAAATAGTATTGACTATTGGCTTTAAATTTGTTGCGCGAACTGTGCTATTCAGTCTAGCCGTACGAAGCGATTCAGATCTGCTTGGTTCTACTTTCGAGCTTTTCACGCGCTTATCCATGTTTGTAAGTATGGTCTCGCTCCAGTCGTTCTCGTAAATTTAAGCCCCAGATCCCACAGTCAGATGTACTCGCCTCAGAGTCTTTCCCCTTCTGGAATCCCGGTTCTTCCTGTAAAAATCTTTCTCAGCACGAATCCATCGCATTTTAAGCACGAAATTTAGCTTGAAACTCTTTAACAGAGAATCTTGCAGCTGCCGCTAGAGATTGCTACAAACCCTTGGGTCCTCGAGTCCCAGCAAGTCCTTGATTTTGTTTGTAAGTGGTACCATGCACGTATATTCTAGTATTATTCAAATTCTTCAAGAAGCTAACCAAATTCTGGTCATTCTTTGCAGGCCCTGTACGATTTTGCGTTTTCCTATGAACAGTGTCCGCACGAGTTTCGCTTGGTGTCAAATTTTCCTCGCAAGGTTTATGATATGGAAACGCTCGGCAGCGACGCTACACTTGAAAGTGTGGGGATCCAATCACAGGCAGCTTTGTTTGTTCAAGATTTGACAGAGGATGATAGTGACTGAAAACACAGTGAACAAAGATGTTTATATGCTTCCAGGTTTAACAAATGAACGTCTGCTGGCATTTCTTGGAGCGTTGGGTTTTGAGGAAGACTGGGGCGAGAGAAAAGCGAGATGCGCGGGAGATTTTAAAGCATCTCAACGCGCCATCTTCTCGATTTTGTTTCCCTCCTAATGAAGCACTTCCAAAAGTACCGAGCGAAAACACATACTATCGATACAGAGGTCTCTGTTGCTGTGTTAAACTGCTAAAGAGTTTATAACGGAAAATAGGGGCAAAAGATCTTAGGGAAGAAGTCAAAACAATGGCACTTTTAAGGAACCCAACTTTGTCGGGGGAGGTCGTGGGTGGCGGCACATACCCCCTACCCCACCCCTCCCCACTTTTTGAGAGCTCAAATTCTCAAAACCTGATTTAGGGGTATTGGTTTTTATTCTATTATTGACTCCTCTCTCCACAAAGAAGGCGTTGGTGCAAGCACTTTATCCATATCTATTTTATTGAACATGATATTTGCTCCTGAAATTCAGCATTTTTGAAAAAAGGTGGTGGGTGGCGGGACATAATACCCCACCCCCTAAATTGGGTTCCTAGGAAGTACCATTGTTTTGACCTTTTCCCTTACTCTTTGCAACACGCTGAAAACAACAAATTCGCCTTTGTCGTAAGGATCAGTTTTATTATTAAAGCGAGTTTGAATTATGCGACATCTTGTCCCAGAAATATACATGCCTTAATCTCAATTAAATTCATGTTTTAAGGGTTCACGACTACAACTGATTTGCTGCCGGCAAATGTAGTTAAACTCTACCAAAAATAAGACCTAAAACGGCTAAATAAACAAAATAAAATAAGAACAGACACAGCACTCCTTTGTTTGGCTCAATGAGAAGTTTAATCCAACACAAAATGGAAAAAACAGGAAAACAAACAACTCGGTTATAAACTTCTCAACCCTCCTTAGCCTTAGGGGAGGGGGGGGGAAGAAAAACAATGCCTGCGTTTATGGCTAAGCAACACAACACTGAAGGTACACTCTATATTATCCCATGCATAGAGACCCCACTAATAGAGGAAATGACGAAATCAGCGGTCTGGGTAGAATTAAATATTTTGACAAGCTTCAAAATAAGCCTATCACAGCCATCCAGGAGCCAAGTCCTTGAATCATATGCCAGATTTGCAAGGCTCTTCAGTGTCTCGGAGCGATATACAGGGGACAAAATCCGTTCAATTACAAACAGTAGTGTTAAGCGCAAATATAAAACAGGTATTTCAATATATTTGTTTGCGCCTTGACATCTCAAATTATCTCATGAAGTGTTAGTTTTTACGGCAACTCTGTCTAGCTCCGACTGGGGGACTTACGTATCAAGTCTAGTCAAGTCTAGTCAAGTTTAAGTCATTTTCAATATGCTGTTGGTTTAAGCCGATGATTTTCACGGTTTAAATGCTCTTTTAGAATTTTTTAAGCTGTCTCAATGTACACACCATGTTAGTTAGTTCACCCTTCGTTCAACATGTGCGAACACGCAATGACTCGGCAAGGTGGAACTGAATGAGGCACCCAGATGCATATGTGAATCACTAACACGCTTTTTTGTATGAGAAATAGTAAATTTTTCCGAGGCTCATTGTTCTTAATTTTTCGGTGATTTGACTTTGAGCCTCAAATTGTTCTTAAATTGTTCTCAGCATTTCTAAGTGTGGTTTAAATCGAATAAAAATTAAGCTAAGGTATTGCAATACATGTATTTGAAAACAAGTTGTAAGGACTAACTTCGGGGCAATTATATATACTTGTACTGAATTTGAAGCAATGACTGATTAAAAGAGAGAAACTACAAACCATTTCTGTATTGCTATAAGTTAGATGTCGAAGCTCGGTAAAGTTTCAAAATAGTTACCGAGCCCGAGCCTCAGCCTGTTTTTAACTTTTTCTTAAATTTTGGCCAATTTGAGCCTCGTTCTTATAAAAATCATCATTATAAAAAAAGCGTGCAGACGATTTAGTTTCGCGGGCAGGGAATACCAATTATACGAAAAAGTCTGTTTATCATCTTTGATGCCAAACTGCTTTGAGTTAGTGTAAGACTCTAGGTCAGTAGTTTGGGGAACTTTCGTGTGGTAAAAGTCTTGGATTGTGCAGATTTGATAGTGAATCAAAAAGTTTTGAAAACGCTAAGACTGAGAACTGATCGATCTAGCCGTCTGCTTAAATTATACAAAACTCGAAGCCAGTGTTAACTGTGATAACTGCATGAATATATATAATATATTTTAATGGTTATGCTTGCCATCAGCCGAGGTTACAATATCGGTTCGAGTGGAATAAAACCCCTTCTTAATGATTTTTCACTGTCCGGAAACTCTGTTTTATTTTACACATCCGTCCGATTCGGTGTCATTGCCTTAAATGATTACCTGGATTTGGACTCTTTCTTAGCATAACTTTATTGATGAGAATAACTATATAAAGGCACGTATGTCGCTTTCAGTTTATTAGACAAAACATTTGAGGGAAAAACCCGACATGTTTTTCACTACATGCATTCAAGAGACACGCCAACGTTAGAGTACTTCAGCCCCTAAAAGCGGATTTTACGCGTCGGCGAAAATTACATGATTTTAGAAGTACTCAAAAAATCGTACCCCGGAAAAACTTATCATGCGTTTCTTTTAAACCTTCATTCGACAATTAAGAAGGGCTTTCCTTCCTTATTATAAAAGTCTAGAAGATTCCCGAGCTGAACTAGTCGTACGTATGCCTTGAATTAGTACGTCTGATCTACATGTATCGATGTAATTCAGAAAACCTTCATGTTTTGAAAAAAAAATTAGACTTGAATTTAAATTTTTAGAATTATCTTAAGCTACTCTCCAAGTTGCTAGAGGCGATGCATGATTCGAGCCCGGAGAACATAAATTTAAGAAAAATTCTGCGTGGGTGCTCAGATAACAACTGACAATTCAATGCATGTAACTTCTCGGTTAATGTTTTGTGTTGAAGTTGTGGTGTTGCCATGGAGCGCGTTTTCTCATTTGCATCTTATGCTGATTTCGTGGTTTATGAAGAATAATAATGGCGGCCGAAACAACAAAATATAGTATGAAGACTTTGGTCGGGATGGAAGTTTCTGATCGCTCAAAGGTAAGTTAATTGATATATTCCTAGGTAATGTTAAAAACTGATTTGAAAGGCTATGCGAGAGTCTTCGAAATATTATATGCCATTAAGTTAATCTCCGAAAACCAGGAACACCGAAGCCTGAAAAAGTTGTTGATAGCAGTCGCAGAAATCAATATTTGTAGGCAAACTACGCCAAAATAGTCGATACTCTCGAATATCGCCCTGCTGTGATATAAACGTACGAGAGACGATAATATGAATTTAAATATGCTCAATCAGGAGATGATCGAGTTACAAGATTAACCCACAAAGGTTGAGCCAGCGAAACACGAACAGTTAGTGAGCGGGCATTATAGATGTACAGTTAAACGTCATGTCAGAGGTTAAAGCGTTAAGCAATCTAGATCTTATTAAGCCGGCTGGGCCAGCTCAATATTAATTTTTGAACCAGTCTGTTCAGGCCCGGGTCTTTATACAAATGGATCATTGCTTGTGATCGGTTCTTATGACTGGATGGCGAGATACAAAACAAAAATTTAGAATGAGTAAGTTTTGTTCGATCAGACCTTTAATCCTTTTAAGGATTTGGTCAGAGAGAATGACTGATATTGGCATCTGAGGTAAGTATGCTTTAGCTCAATGATTGCAAATACACACCCAATAAATGCACAAAATTAAAAAACTTGATAGATTTTGTGCCCCACTGGTTAAATGATTGAATCACAAAAGTAATGTATTAAGAGGGTATATGCATTAAGGATTGAGTACCTTCTAATTAATTTGTGTTTTTAATAATATGCTTTCAACTTTGACTAGTATAATAGTAAAATACTCCACAAAAAACATAAAAAATGAAACAGTTGCACAAAGCATTAAAAAATGGCTCAATTTTTTATTAAAAATTGTTGAATCTGCAGTTTGTATATTTAACAAGGTGTTGATTCTAACTAATAAAAGAGATCTGAGACAAATCAGTGACTTTAGATTTATTGAACCACAGCTTCATGGTGGTACACAAGCTACTAGAAAGATTTTTAACATTAATTTTATCAACCTGAAAGTCTCCTTATTGTATTGAGAAACTTGCTCTAAAATTTTTGCTGTTATTTGAAGGCCTACTTTACATGAATGATAAATGAATGAATGAATGATGTTGTTGTAAATACACAGGACATACAAAAATGAGTTGAAGTGGGAATGACTGCACGGCAGATCAACAAAGTCCATCCAATGAATACCTTTAATGGACGAGTTGCTGATATATCTGCAAAATCACCGATTACAACACGTCGAAGAACTGGCAGTAAGGAGTCACTGAGGGGGTCTCAAAGAGGGTCTGCATCTGGTCGTAGAGGGTCGAGAACATCACTGAATGCAGCAGTAGCTGGCTATGAACTTTTTGAGGTCAGTAAGAAAGATTTACTTTTTAAAAGGTGCTTCGTGTTTCATTTAATTTGATCTGTTCATTGAACTTAAGCATGTTAATTTGAGGGGGGAGGGGTATGAATCTGTCCATCCATTAAATTCCCCTTTCTCACTAAAAAAAGAATGAAATAAAGGAAAGACTTATCTAAAAATAGACAAGTAACCAAGGTTACACATATTAATTTTTTGAAAGGTTTAAAAAAGCTCACTGCAACATTTTAATATTTTAACTACAAAAACTTGTTACTTTTATTTTTAAAAAAATGAAGAGATGTTCTTTGTTATTTGTTAACCTGTTAGTTATTTATTTTTGTTCATTCATTTATTTGTTTTGTACCTGTTTTATTGTGTGCTCATTTGTTTTTATACTCATTTACATGAGCTCGTCTTATTAAACTGAGAAAGCAGAGCACGACTCTTAACATCCTTATCTCCATTCAGACTGGGTACGATGGAGTGGGGTGGGGGGGGGGAGGGGGGCTTAAATGTGCCAACAGTGGTTTCAAACAACTTTTTGGTGTTCTTTCATTTGTGATGAAACTCATGATCAATAGCTTTGACTTAAGTTTATCAAACCAAACAGTGTTCTAAAAAAGTTTTTATATTGTTGGTGGAACTGTTTTTTTTTTTTTTTCGTTGCAACAACTTTTTTACAGTCATGTTTGCCTATAAGTGGGATGTTTTGTCATTTTAAAAAATCTTTTTTTGTGTACGTTTTTGTATATTATCACTTTCTGACTTCTATTTTCTATGGGTTATTAATGCCCCTCTTTTGACAATAAAAATCCGGCTATTAAAACTGCATTAGAATAAATAAAAGGCACTTTTTTGTACTTCTATGGTTGTTGAAGAAATTTATATTAAAAGTTAACAGCTCAAAAAATTTTGTGAATCCAGTTTAAAATACTACATTTAATTATACATGTGTTTTTACGTTCTTCTATCAAATTGTGTGCAAGTTATTAATTACAAGCTAATTCTTCAGTAGCTTGTGACACTTTAGTTAAGTTCCTAATGTTTAGTACAAGATGTTATTAGACTTTCAAATTTAAGAGGTTGTTGGAAAATATAAGCGGTAAAATGTATCATCAATTGATGGAAATTTCTATACGGCACGTGGTAATTAGTCTGGGCTTCCTGTGGACTCATTTACACGTGCGGTTATAGTGACTTGCCGTCAGTGGATGCATTAGGAAAAAAGATGATGCTGCAATTGTCAAAAAGACAATATGAAAAACGATCTGGATTAGACTACAAGCAGTCCGTCATTCCCTCTGGATTCCGTTTCGTTCAGAAAATCGATACCTAACGCAGTTGAAAGAACTCTGTTGAAGTCGGTCACGAGCTAAGCAAAGATGTTGGAGCCCAGCCCAACGCGTCCTCCCAGATCTGCCTGTCTGCGCATATCTTGTCTCTTGGTAATAAAATCAAATAGGAAAACTTTGATCAAGAACCAAAACTCTGACTGAAATTTCGTATTAGTTTCTCTTCTCGACAGTCACTTGAAATTTCGTATTGTTTTCTCTTCTCGACAGTCACTTGAAATTTCATATTATTTTCTTTTCTCGGCCTGTCTGCGTCAGACGAAATCTTAGTAAAGCTCTACAGAGCTAACCAGCCTGAAAAATCTTTTACATGTTAAAAACAAAAGGCTATAGTTAGCTGTGTTAAGCTATTTTAAAATTTCGTCTAATTCAGACAGTTTTTTTAAATGATAATACAAACAATACCACATCAACTGTTTTCGCGGCTAAGTGAGAAAACCTACCATCGTTGTCTTTCAAGGCGGGAAAAAGTCATTCGGTAGTTAGCCATTGCGTGGTTATTTATAAGCTGGAATTTTGATAATTTTTTTCGACGTTACGGCTTTCTCGCTTAAAATATATATGAGGACTCCTTTATTCTCGGCACTTGCATCAGCTTGAACCAAGAGTTAATGGAAATGCAGGGTTTAAAGCGAAGAGAAAAATTTGAAAAACTGGGTAATGGTGAAGACAATAGTGGCAAATCAACTGAAAGCTCTTTTCAGGATCAGCTGTCGGCTCCAAAATCTCCGCTTCACGGACAGTTATCGCCACGGTTTCATGGACAGTGTTTGTCGAACCTTGAACTGATAGTAAGTGAACTTAGTTATATTCCCCGAAAAATTTTACAGTAAGTCCGTTTTATAAAACAGCCTCGGTTAAGTTTGTCGTTGTATAAAGTTTTGAATGCTTGCAGTAACCATTAGATGATATATTTGTCAAGGAGTTACTAAATTGGCCGTTATAAATGAAAGAACCCAGCGTCGTTTCGACTTTTTTAGTGTAGACGGTGCAAAGCACTCCCAAACTTTTTGGCGAAGTTAATTGTTTTGAATTGGTTGACGATATTTTAACCCAGCATTCGGGTATTCCTCTTATATGCGCCATTTTGTGCCCACGTGTCATGCAGTTTATGGGCGCCAAACTCCGCATTTTTGTTTCGGGAGTTAAAAGATATAATCCTTACCCAAACCCTAACCATTACTCCTAACCCTAAAAGTGATTTTGAGAATTTTTGGTAGTTCGTTAAGCGAGGTTTACCTCCGGTATTTTGGTTTTGAAGCCAAAAGCTTCGTATGCATAATGAAGTATGGGTGAGTAAGAGGTCAAAACTGATGTAAAAGGGACTCTACGAGATATTGAAGCCATGTACGAGCTGCCTTTGAAAGTTTTGTGTATGAAGTTTTCCCTCCGTTTTAAAAAGGTTGCGTTAGTTGGTTGAAAGCCATTCTAGCATTCAAAGATGACTTCTGGGTTATATTGTGTACAATAAAACGTTACATTAAGAGAATGTTCCCGGAGAATTCGAAGAATTGTTGGCTGAAGCTCTTTAATAGTAGGGGTTGGGAAGGGTGTCAACCCCCTAACCCCTTCCCTTCTATCTCAAGCCAAGAAAGTATTGTTTTCTGCAACAAGTCCTTTGGGTGATCTCGAACAAACGCGGTCTGAAAGAGCTTCTTTGAAGTTGTGAATTGGAAATTGTGAATGGAATCATTAACAGATACTTGCTAGTTCGTCACATCCGCAATTTATTGGAGTTTTTGTTTTTCAGTCAGGGATGCGTGGTTTGTGTGGTTATGATTAATGAAACTGTCACTTTCGCTTTGAGATATACCGAAAAATTTAAACAAAAACGGGCCTGTGCCATGATGTTGCCACCTTCAGTTGACACTCAACCTCGAGCTCCGAAGAGACATGTCAAGTGTGAAATTGTTTCCCGTAACATATGAATAGAACAACTAATTACCTAGACTCGTAAATTTTTGTTGATGTCAGTTTCAAACAAAAGGAAACTTTATTAAAACATAACATGTAGTAGTGGTAAAAACAAACACGGTATGAAGTTGATACGAGTAGAATTTAGTTTTTAGCGGTTATGAATTTCTTTATTTTTATCCATCAGAGTCGAAATATAACTTTTGGCTCAAAATTTAAATTTCGAAAGGTGTGAGTAATGTGTGAACCTGACCCTTGTACAACGCAGTTTCTTGTTTAAAGTCTCGCTATAATCAATGTGTATGCCCGGGGGGGGTACTCCGGGGTCAAAAGGGTAGGGATGACCGTCGGAAAATATCCCAAATATACCCTAAAAAATACCAAGGGATAAAAATTTTCTACCCAAAAAATAACTCTTGGTTTTAAAATTACCTTAAAAAATACCCACTGAAAACTGAAATTTG
>JAOBAT010130286.1:0-12465 GCA_026413305.1 Hydrozoanthus tunicans
CACTTAGTTAAATTAGTCAAACAATTGTAAAGCGCTCTGAACTCCAGAACGAGCGCTATATAAGCTTCATTATTATTGTTATTATTATTAATATTATTATTATTATTATTATTATTATTATTATTATTATTATAATAAACCACGCGGGATGTCGGGAGAACCTGAACCGAAAGCGATAATGAGAGACTTATTAAGAAGAATTTGGTTGTCATTATCACATACACATTCCAACGTGTGTAAGCTCTACTTACAAAGGTGGAAGGTGTTAGGAACAACCCATAGGGGGTTAACGAGTTCCTACACCTTACCCTAGTTCTAATATCCAAAGAGTGGAGACAAAGTGTCATACACACATGACAAAGCTTGAAATCGCATCCGATCAACGGACATGGTCCTGTCAAACTCAAGTATTGTCCGGAAAAATCCGTGGATGACCGGGCACTGACGTTGTCCCTTCATTTGCCCCCTTGAGAAGAAAAGTCTTTTACCGATCAAATCTTTTGTTTTCATAAGTTCATTTGCTTGTTTGAGTTTGTTTGTTGAAGCGAAGCGGCAAAGCTAAAATGCAATATTGTATTTTTAAGGTAAAGCAGTTAGTCTTTGTAAGCGGTTTGGTCAGATTTTAGCCAAACGATGCGACTGTTTCTTGCACCCAAATGTAACAAGACAAAGAGTTAGAAATAAAATTAAAATTTCTAATTTTTATTGCGAACTCGACTTGCTTTGAGTTACTGTTGCTGAAAGGTTTACAGTCTGATCATGCAACTTGCATAATGTAGTCTCTATTACAACTAGTTGAGATAGACCAAGTTTGTCAGGCCAGAAACACGTATGCCCGAGCAAAATTATGTTTGACCGGACAGTATGTCCAGAACCTGCTCGATAGTTATTTCAAGCCCTGCAATATCCTACATGAATGACATACATGACTTACCTACACACATGAACAGCATGAATAATATTTATGAATGACCTACATCCATAGATAACTGACATACATGAATATACTTTATGTAAGAGGAATAGCAACAACAGCGCAGGCTTGAATCCTGTCGACTGGCTGAACTTATCATTTGTGTACTTTCTACCTCTTAGAGCTTGATCTTCAGTCATGCAGTAACATTGATTACACAGCATTTCTGGAGTTGAGGAAACTAAAGAATTTAAAACGACTCAACCTTTATCGAACTCTGGTAACTGGAAATGTGGTTCAAGTAATTGCTGAGTAAGTAACCGCGGCTTTTGACAGGAGTTACCTGCAACATTCAACAATCCAAACGACTCTTACAAACAATTCAGATCACGCTGTGCTAGAACATTATAACTACTTGTTTAAGAAAATCTTGCACATTTTGACGGAAATCTGTGCGCAGTAGTTGTACTCAAACACGCCCTCGATAATCCATTCGAACGGCAAACACTTTTACTTAAACAACGAAAACAAGTATATTTTACATCTCCGATATGCTAATTTTTACAAGCAGTCAAGAGGTAAGTAGAAATTATCGAAGGTAAGGTTGAAGTCACTCATACAAACCATGAGGTTTAACGTAGGCACAAGGTAAGGTTAAAATGACCCGTAAAACCAGAGCCTTTGCTTTAGCACCGTTACAGTGTAATTCTACGAAGCTATGCACACAAACCTGCAGCTAATAACCTCCATAACTCCAGGTCCTGAAATAAATCATGTGAAGAAACAAGAAACTGGTACTTGGAACTTATTTGTCCTAGCCTCGATTACGTAAGATTCCCAAAAATCAATTATGTTGAAAAGCAAGACCCGGTCATTAGAATATGTTTGTGCTACTCCTGACAACATCGAGTTGCTATAAATTATTTGGAAAGTAAGTACCCGGTCATTAGAATATGTTTGTGCATCGGGTTTCTTTGAGTTATGTGGAAAAACAAGAATCTGGTACAGAGAAGTTAGTTGTGCTAGCCTAAACCGATTATGGGAAAACAAGAACCTGGAATTTAGAAGCTTTGTCAGGTCCCTAAAGTGAATTATGTGGAAATAGAAGAGTCTGGTATTTAGAACTTGGTTTTGCTAACCTTGATTACGCCAGGTTCCTATGATGAGTTATGTGAAAAAACAAGTGCCTGGTGTTTAGTTCATCTGAATCAACAACGCCAGGTGCCAAAAAAATTAATTGTGTAGAAAAACAAGAACTTATTAGTAAGAACCTGTTTATGTAAATCTCATTTGCATACAGCTATTCTACTTGATCAGATCTTGTCCGGACCTTGAGCATCTTAACCTTGGAGGGTGCAAGAATATATATGGAGGCGCGGATACCGTTCTGGCTGCCTTAGGTGAAAACTGCCGGTATGTATATTATACATAAATAATGATAGATTGTATGCTAGAATACGTGATCTGTGTACGTCCATGGCTCAGGTTAACGTACTTTTCATCTCTGCTGAAATCCTTGTCTGAAATTTGCCGCAAAGTCCTCAAATTATCAGGTCATTATGGTCCCAAAAGTGACTTTCCTTTCAAGAAAACTACTGAGAGTGAATGTATGATAGAATATTTTTCAAAAAAGACATCAGTTGAGGCTGTGGGTAAACCTCATGAATGTTTACCTAAGTTCTAACTGACAGTGTACAGTGTGAGTTAGGTGTCATATTTCATATCGCATGTGTACTGCTGCTTTGTTAGAACCATATCTGGCTATTTTTGACCCTCAAAGCCTTGGAACATTGTTATGGAGTGCCGTTGGTCCTAGTGGTTGGGACTTTGAATCATATTTTCGATACACAAGTTTGTCCATAGCATCCTTTGATGGTTTAAATAGAATAATTATGTTGTTGTTAAATGTTAGTAACACGGATATCTCTCTAGTAGCGATGGACTTTCTTTATAAGGCTTAGTATGGTTTTGACCTGGATTATTTCTTTTCAAAGTGGTCTAGTATCTCTCGACCTTTGGAGGATTCAGGACATTTCGCCAGCTGGAATAGAAGCGCTTTACACTGGTTGTTCGGAACTACAGGAACTTGATTTGGGATGGTGGTAAGTTCTTCCTACTAAAACTGAACAGCTGTTTGACGTAATTTGATAAAAGAGATCTTAAGCACGAGCCGTCAATGTTTCCACGGAGGCCAACCGGAAATCAAATATCGGTAGTTGACGCGTACTTGCACACGTTATGCGGCCGTGGTGATCATCACGGAGGTGAAAAACGTCTTGGCTGCCTTCGTGACGATCACCACGGCCGCATGACGTGTTCAAGTACGCGTCAACTACCGATGTTTGATTTCCGGTTGGCCTCCGTGGAAACACGGACAGCTTGTGCTTAAGGTCTCTAAAGTTTCATTAACTTAAACGAGCTTCTTTCAAGAATGTTTGATGTATATGATCTCCAATTCTTCGCCACAAAGTTGTACCGTGCAATCAGGGTGGCTCCGGTAACTTACTGCAGTTTCCTTTATGATTGTTGACTCGTCAACCAGCTGTCAAATGGTTATTGAGTCTTTTCATGTTTAAACATAAGCTGTTTGATCTGTTAACGTGGCGCAGTTGCCCAGCGCTGTGCAAGTTCGACTTTTAATCCTAGGGTTGCTAGTTCGAGCCCCGGTCAGACCACTGTGTTGTGTCCTTAAGCAAGACACTTTACCCAACTAGGATTAGTGTCCTGTCGAGTTGGAGTCAAAGATTCTCATCGGCATAACATGACGGAAACCCGAGATAAACGCCGGCCTAATAGGCCATTTGGATCGAGAAAGGGTTTTGCTTTTAGCTAATAACGCTACTAACAATGTCGTTTAAAGCGTTATTATTGAGCTGTAGGAGAGGTGTCACGCTCGACTGTTATTTTGCAGCCGGGGAATTTCCTCGAACAGTGGTTGTATCGTTGAGCTAACGCGAAAGTGCCCCAAACTGAGAAAGTTATTCCTCACTGCAATACGGTAAGTGAAGTGGTTTTATCCTGAAATTGTTTTGAAATTTTGTTTGGTAAACGTTGGCCTTCGCGGAACCCTGTAAATTTTTATAAGTGTCTTAAGAAAAGTAGTTTTTGACCAACATCAGGTATGCTGTCTCACTCTTCCACTCTAGTTTTACTTGCCCCTCAATTAACTCTGGCCACACCAGACTATCTCTTATACGAGCATTTTCAGGCAATGTCCCAAGACGCTATATTTTGTCATAGAAATTCTACTCCGTACCATACCCTAATACAGTACACTATGCCATACCATGCCATATTATACACCTTTTGCTGTTTATTTAGAGAAAATAGGCAATCATTTGCCCTAATAGTCCGACCGTAATGCGATATAACGTTCATTTGCGCCAATCGGCATTCAACTGTATAAGCTCACTAATGATTATCAATGAACTTGTATTGGTTGTTCATTGATGCTATTGACTGTTTAGCCATGGTTGAAAATTTTATAGAATATGTTGTTGACTAAATTGAATGCCCGATCACGCAAAACAATGTTTTTTGATGTTATTGAATTTGCAATGCGCGTAAATGAAAGTTGCTTTGACGAATTTGAATTTCGCAAGACGTAAATGGAAGTCTTGAAAC
Organism: Hydrozoanthus tunicans; assembly: GCA_026413305.1. Taxonomy (NCBI): domain Eukaryota; kingdom Metazoa; phylum Cnidaria; class Anthozoa; order Zoantharia; family Hydrozoanthidae; genus Hydrozoanthus; species Hydrozoanthus tunicans. Next base: position 4,538 of record JAOBAT010130286.1, read on the forward strand.
TTAACCGAGTGTTTACAATTATGCAGATATCTATGTGGAGGGTGCATTTCGCGCATTTGAAGGCCGATTGGAGAAAATTGACGTGTTCTCGCATTATCTGACTTTTAGTCCAAATGTTTGCGTATTTTCTCTAAACGAGCAGCAAAAGGTGTAGTATCTTGAGCCATGTGATACCGCACTACGCTATACTACATTAGAACTCGTATATAAAGTTTTTGCGCACTGTTTTTAATGATATGAGCATGCATCTGTAACTAGAAAGATGCGCGTTCGGCCGTGTATCTGGACTTGCGTAACATAAGGTTGCTATGTTTTGCACTTACTTTGCTTAAAAGTACTTGAGTTATGGGTGAACAAGGGATGAAGTTTTGAGAGCACTTGTAAGAGAACCGTTTGAGTAGCACTACAATAAAGGACTTCCAATACTAGTAATTTAACTTATCCTTCCTTGCAGAATAGTAGTAGTCTATACTCTTGCGACACGAGCGAGACTAAAAAATGCCAGAACTTTGTTATTATGAGTTCATAGAATATTTGAAAGACGGGGAATCTTGATTTTGAAAAAATGTATAGAATCAAGTGCAGTGTTATCGTAACATAATCGTCAGAGAAGCTTAGTATGTTCTATTGTGGCTGCTTCTCAAAGCTGAAATCTTTGCTTGTAGATCTATCTGCGATGCCGATGTTAATGCTGTTGCCGATAATTGTCCGAACCTTGAGCAACTGGACGTCTTGGGGACAGCTCTGGTTTACCCAGAGGCCATTCAAAGGTGGGTGGGTAGATGGTTCGGAACTTGGTTTAAACTGTGCTTTAAGCAGTCCAGGAAAGATACCAAGTCAAAGCAGAGTTTCTTTCTCTTTCCTTTGTCGTGAACATTAGTCTAGTATTATTGTATTGTAATATTTTCCCTACTGGCTGGGCGTGGACCAAAAAAATGTTTTACTGTGATTGTTTGATTTGATAGGTTGTTGATAAAGTGTCCAAGCCTCCAGTTTCTTGATGTGTCCTTCTGTTCGCAGCTAACCAAAGATTACGTGAGACAGTGGCAAGAAGCATTTCCTCATGTCTCCATCAAGAAGAGCTTCGTCGTTGATGAACCCGAAATCGAGTAATTCCTTAACTCTTTCAGCCAATTTACCACGTCTAACTTCTCCTTACACAACACATACAAAATAGGTAATATTGAGAAAATCGGAATTAATCAAACAAGATGAAAAGCAAAATTCTTCATAGCTATGTGCCCAGTTGGGAGGGTGTCACTAACACAACATTCGGGTTGAATTTTTTTTGTGGAGACGTATAATGATGAGCAAGTCTAATACTGAGACGGATATCAGGCGGTAGTGTGGGTTATGGCGTTCTACACCCAAGGCGGTCCGCGTACGGTATTGTACCGTGAAATGTAAAAAATAATCCCAATCGTTCCCTCGCCATTTGACTATGTTTTTTGCTAGACAACTCAAGGCTATAAACTAAGTCTTGAAACTCAAACGTGCCTGAATAGAATAAGGTTGAATCAAAAATTTTTTATAGACTTATTATGAGGGATGATGTTTCTTTTTTAATAACTTACCCCCTTAGGGAAAAAGTCATGGCAATGGCCTCTAGGAGTTATTACGCAATTTCAGCTGTAGTTAGCTAAAGTAGCTGTCGTTAGGAGCGAGCCCTCAAGCTTTTGGTCGCAGGCGACACTCAGAAGCAAATTAAGGGTGTGTTTTTTTGGAAACGATTTTATCAAACTTAGAATGTATTCAATTACGCTACATACTCATGCTGTCATGCAAAGACACATTAAAAATAAAAAAAGGGAATTTTAAACGACTATGGTTTTTTGTTTATATTGTTCTGAAGAGGAGAAGAAGTTTTTCCCTGTTTTCCAGCATGTTAAGAAAGACGGCAGAGCAACATGCGTATATCGAAGCAGGGTCGGAACCGCGAGACATTTTGCAGCTTAGCGGGGATGAAAACCTCCCCCCTGACTACTGATCTGGTTACTTGACCCACCTGATCAGGACTGTACTTGCTGGCCATTCAAACGTTGGGGTCCTTTGTTGATGAGGTTTGCACCTGTTAGTGTTTCCGATCTGATAAGAAAACTTGGGAAATTATCAAAGAAATCCTTTCTCCAAGAACTATCAACGATCATTTGCCTTCCAAAAGTAAAAAAGAGTGGCATGGAACCAAACGATAACAATTCTAATGCTAATATGATTTATACGTTTTTTGCAGATATAGGTTTCAGTTTGCGTTATTTTATACCCGCCTTCAGTTGCCACTCTTCTGCTTGGATCCATCAAATCTAAACTGTTTTCTCTTTTTCCAACAACTTGTTAAAAAATTGAGGGAACGATCTCCAGCTTGGAGTAGAACCAGGTCAATATTCCTATCAAAATAACCTAGTAGTCCATTTCACGTTTCATGAAAGATAACCAAGCTTCTACATGAAACCGAGACGAAGGATGCCCTGGCACAATTCAGAGAAGTGGAAATGATTATCAAAAGAAAGAAACTTTTTAGCATGTCTATTATTTCCACTTCTCTAACCTTCGCCTCGGTGAAATGGAGTATTAGTAAATGGCCTCATATCTTACTTGTAATACTGTCTGAACTGTCTTTTCCAATGACATTGTACCAGGTAAATTGACGTTAGCTAGTCTGATTCAGATGTAAAAAAATGTCTCGTAATAACCACGGCAACCGTAACTACCGGCATATTTCATTGCTTTCTATATTTAGGATTTTGCTTGAAAAGATAATGGATAAATTACTTAATAATGGATAATGAACAAAATTCCTCGAAAATTACTTAAGAATCATTCACGAAGTTGAACATTCTCCTACCCTCTCCCCCCCCCCCGAATTTATTTTTTCACAAACGGTATACAAATGTTCTCTGTTTTCTCGTAATAGGAGCTATTATTCACTTCTCGAAAATAACTCTAATGCTCGCAGCATGAGAGTCAAAACCAAAGGCGCCGCGGTCGTAAAAAGAAGCGTGCTGGGTTCCAAGATAATGAAAAAAAAAACGTCCATACATGGAAGCTCTTTTCGTTGCGGGGAGACTCTGATCTCTGAGAGGAAAACGATAAGCCACGAAGAGAAATGAGTGCATACAGCAGATACAGTATGTTAGACTAATTTGTTGGTTTTTGTGGCAATTTATTAATAAACAGGGATGCGAAGAAACAGTTCAATAGAGTAGACTTGAATTACAACGAAACATTACCAACTTTATATCAAATTCATCAAAAAAGTTCGCTGTTCGTTCATATAGCTAGACAACTGCTGAACAAGTTTGTCAAAGAGTGTTAGTGCCTATTAAAGAAGCCGTACAGCTCGCGCGGACCGCAATATTTCAAATTTGTACCTGAAGTTCAGCCTCATTTTAGCAACGGCCCTGTCTAAACATAACGTTAACTGCGATACACGATTTGTGATTAAGATAAAAAAGAGTAACACTAACAGAGGAGTATGACAGTGCTCCAGAGATATATTCAAAAACACTTTAGCTTGCTGGGCTGGGAGCCCGCGGTGCCAAACATTTTATCATATTTCGGCCCTGTCAGGTGATATTGGCGACGTGTCCAAAACGAAACAACTAGAAAACAATAGGCCTCATACATACTTACGTCAAACACCCCCAAGCCTTGCTTTCGAAACACGAAAAAGTGAATATTTTCATAAATCAAATCCCAAGGCGTCCACAAATGAATGAACACGGTTTGTACGTGCATTTGCCTCCTGTCACGTGCTCCTTGCGTCGTATCGTACGATTCATCACCTCAGAAATTCCGGCTTCTCTTCCAGTATTTGTAAATTGGCCGTTTCCTACTTCATTTAATTGATGCATGCCAACGTTGATCAATATAATTGAATTTCACTGTTTTCCTTCCTTTACAGACACATTCAATATCATTTTCAGCATTTTGCCTTGAGTTCTCCTACTGAGCTCGCAATACATTTCAGATTAAAGAAAAGATAGCTCCTTCATTTACGGGTAGTATTACAGCATTTTTATGTTTTGGATAATGCGAAAATAAAAATCCTGGAAAATTCATCATTATTCAACCATAGCCAACTGTCAAAGTGTGTGGGTACCTCATATAGGTTTCTCGACGCTCGGAGCTTTAGAGCTCAGCACTCTATTGTTGTATAAGCTTGAAACGTCGAAACACTGAGTGACGAACCAGGCCAAGGGGAGAGGTGAGGGGGGATGGGGGGGGGTGCTGGGAGGGGCACGCTTATGGGAACGGAACAAGAGGCAGAGAAGTTTTAGTCTATTTTTTTTTTTGTTGTCTGAGCGTTCAACTTGAGGTGCACTTACTTTCTAACTTTGTAACCAAGTTGCAAGCATTTGAGAACTTTACTCTATTTACATTTTTCTATTTCTATCTGCTTCCTTGCTTGATATAAATCACTCTTTTGCTTAGGCTGTCTTGTCACAAAATAATAAATATGATCACCGGTAAATTTCAGCGCACTCGAAAAAAGTTCCCGGTTGTTCATGAACAATTTACCAAATTTAGTGCGGGAGGAATTTTTTCATAACAAAAAATCTACAAACTGAAACTAGTTTTTCCCCATGAAACAGTGCTTCAACGAGTAACAGTCATGACGCTGCGAACCTTTAAGTTTATTTAATACATTCCGGTAAGAATATTCGGTTACACATACCGGCATTCTAATCCTCTGATTTACGGCCGACACACAAACAACAAGAATTAAAATTTGGTGTATAAAAGTTCTGCGTCTTACGGAGTGACAAAAGTTCATTCTACTTATAATTTATGCTTCCCCTACAAAAACAATTAAAAATTTTAACCAAATTTGTACCAATCAACTCCTTATGTCTTGTGACGTCACAACTTCTAATTATTTTACCTCCGCTCGAAACGAAACAACCAAACGAAGGGTAAGGAGATTTTGACGGAAGTCAGCATTTTCTTTGGATTGAGGGCGAAGTAAGTGACTTCTACCGAAATTAAGAGAACGGGGAATGTTTCCTCTCGTTTTAGAAAACTTATGGTGTTCTTAACGCACAAATTTTTCACTGAAAGCTTCGCGAGCGATCGAACATCTGAACAAGCTCGCGCGATCAATTGGGTTCTTAGAAGCAGAAGGTATCGTTTATAGAACAACAAAGTTTATTTATTGCTCAGTTGATCTTTTGTAGCCTCGCATAACCGCTATGGCGGTCGGAAAAGGATTCTTTGACCAGTATTCAGTATTCTGTGTTTTTGGATCAGTTGTCGGATGTGTTGTCGTCCCGTTGATCACCCAGGTAAGTTGTCGGCCAACGTTGCTGTAATTTCGCGTTTCGTGTGTCACACAGTGTTTAAGCTTTGTTTTGTTGATTCTACGCTGAGTAAAAAGCTTCGATAATATAGTCTTATATTTACTTTGTTACACAGTTTTTCGAGTTTGGTGTTTTTGACTAGAACTGTACTACTTTTCGTTTCACCAGTCAGTGGAAAGTGTGATCTTTTCGGCGATAGTGATCAGTTTGACTGCCACTCATCTCACCAAACGTGCTACCAACCATTCGGACAGCTCCAGTAAAGTAAGAAACTCTTTTGTGACTTGTCAGTGTTTTGGACATTTCTTTTGACTAAAGAAGTTGATACTACTCTCTCTGACCCTTTGCGAGCGCTTTTAGTTTGTCCCTGCAGGCTAATATCGACGAATAGTAGAAGTTTGATGAAGCTGAATATAGGGATTGTTTTGACAATGTTGTAGGGTAGTAACTCGTTGACCGAGAGGCGCATTAATTCCCGTAAACATAAGGACAAGGACAGAGAAAGTGGACTCTCGAATAATCCAAGGAAACGAAAAAGTGCTCCTCAGGTATGACTGAATCGTATTTGTGTAAGCGCATTGTGAAGCAGAATATCGCTGAACATGGGAGTTGCTCTGTTTTACTTCCTGAGCCCTCGCGACTCCCTTTATGATAATTTTAAACTCGTCTACGTATTTACTGTAATGTTTTTTTTTATTGTAATACCTTATCTCCCTCGATTTATACCTGGGTTAATTGAATTATAATAACTCTAGGGAAAGGCAAAACGAATTTTAGCATGATATGCCGCACAGCGCTTAGTCATTAGTCAAGCTGTTGTCTCTGAGAATTGGTCGATGAATAGATTAAATAGCACGAATATTCCTGGTGTATATCACCTTTCACTTTCTATGTATCATAGCTTCGCTCTAGACGAATCAAAATCAAAAGCTTCCGATCCGAACAAATTGTGGATCGATAGTAAATGTTCTTGGAAAATTCAAAATTAAGTATCGAAAAGTGAAATCGACGCGACGCTGATTCGTGAGATGACCATCGCTTTTACGAAGTCACAAACTTACAGGTTGTTTAATTTAGAGTCTGATACAGCTGTTATTGTTATATTAAATCGACCCATCAGTTAGCTTGTAACGTCTGAAATATTTATTTACAATCAGTAGCTTGTAGGTTGGTATAATTGTTCAAATAGACACCGAGCATTTCAGAAGAGACTTGCTCTTTTGTCCATCTTGCTATTTATTTTCTAGAACCATCGATCGCTATCAATTCATGATGACGTTTCGATATTCCAGTAGAAATTTCCGGCCTCGATAATTATATATATATATATATATATATATATACTTTCTCATGCCGATTCACATGATTGTCGATTGTTTTCAGACCCAGGTTAATGGTGATTCCCCGCAGTGTCGAAAAAAAAGAGAAGATGATCAACGAAGGTTTGAGCAAGCAAAACAACTAGAATGGGTGAGTAAATAATTCTCTCACAATTTGAATGTAACTCGCTGGTGTTAAGAGTTTGGCAGCTGTCTTCTCTTTTAAAACAAAAATTACCTTAATACTTACCGTCCCAATGTTCTTTATAAAACGAACTGTTGGAGCTACAATAGGCAACATGCAATAGCCAGGTAGGATTGATCGATCTTCTTTTAAAATTAACCTGGTAAGCATTAATTCAATAATTGTTATTCCGAACTGCAGGTTTGAATCAAGCACTATTTAATTAGCTAGTGTAAGATGGTTTCTTTAGTATTTTGGTTCCCTTTTTCAAGGAGGCCAAATAGTAAGGCTTATTTTGATGAAGAAATTAGAGTCCGGAGAAAAAACGAGCTCACGTTTTCGAGAGCCAGCTATAGCCTATACATATGCACATGTAATCTTTTGAATGAGGTTTAAACGACCTAGAATGACATCGTAATTCTTATCTTCGTTTTAAAATGTTCTCCAGATTTTAGCTGAAGAGAAAAACAAAATTATTTTAAGAGCAGTTTTGGAAACAAATCAAAAATTGTGTTTCAGATTTTAAATCATATCTCTTTACCATGATATGGCATTTGGCCAATGCAAAGTATAGCCAGCTGAAAACTTTGCTGCATTCTTGTTTTTAATCTTTTGGCAAAATGTTAAATATATATTTATCTACAAACATTTTTAAGTTAAAGTGCCAACAACTGTTCAGATTTCTCTCCTATATGTTTATAAGAATATGTAAGTGCTCATGTAATTAGTTCTCATTTCTATATACCATATTTCCTCAAATATTAGGTGGGGGTAATTGTTATCATTACTGCACTAAGAAAAGGGGGTGATTATTCAACATAAGGCGATTAATCAAAAGTTGGGTACTACTCAAGGAACTAAATGCCATAAAGATGTTCACTGGGCTACCAGTTTGTCAAGTTGAAATGTTATATAAGTAAGCACAAAAACACGATATATATATATTGAAATATTGAAATATTGTACTAGTTGCTTGGTTTCCCAAGTGCTGAAAAATTGCAGTGGATATATAAGTGAGATAGAATATTCTCAATTTCAAGATACTTCAAAATCATTAATTATGCACCTATCAATATAAAGCCCGGGAGGGGGGGGGGGGGGGTGTGGGCAAGTGTGGGGATTTTTTTA
>JAOBAT010130297.1:0-17212 GCA_026413305.1 Hydrozoanthus tunicans
GAACTTAACCAGTGACTCGGCTCCCCGTGTGAGTCTCTGTAGCTCAGTGGGTAGAGCATCTGACCGGTAATCAGAGGTTGCGGGTTCGATTCCCGTCAAAGACTCTTTCAACTTGTGAATCATTAATTTGTTCTTCAACTATACATCCAAGATTCACTTTACCATAGTTTGACACTACTATTATTATTATTATTATTATTATTATTATTATTATTATTATTATTATCATCATTATTATTATTATTTTTTTTATTTTCATTTTTTTAAACAAAACTTTCAACCTAAGGCCCCTTGGTAAACGATTCCTCGTAACTAAAGTGCGATGGTTTTTCTTCTTAGAGACAAACAATTTCCTTGATGTAAACCAATACTAGCAACTTGTTTTATAAAACCTGCTGCTATTTGTCTAATTTTCTTTTTATCTTTTTGATGATTTTGATATTGATGAGAGATGCAGTGTTAAAACTCGTTTTAATCATTTAAAACTGCCCAGTCGCAATGCTACTTCTGCCAAGCCGACTCTGGTCTATTTGTCGCCGTGATACTGACATTTTTTCTTCATTAAATCTTGACAATATTCGATGGTGTAGTGGCTTGTCAGACGCGCTACTATGACGACAATAATTTTTCACCCTGTGATAAAGTTTCGGCAGTGTTAAAACGACATTTTGTTTTGGAAAATTTAGCCCAAACAAAAAAGGTTTTTTCCTAAATTATAACCACGAACATCTATCGCTTATGAATTGCCAAAATGTTAGAATAAAAAGCCAAAGAAATCGCTCCGCCTTTTTAAAGACCTTATTAAAACTGGTTTGTATAGTCCTGCGCGGAGTAGTGCAAGCTGGAAAATTGACACCCATCAAGTAAACAGTTGATAAAAACAGGAAGAAGGGTAGAAAATACTGCGGAAATTATCTGCGTTACCATGGAAATTTCCGAATGTTAAAAACTTGAATAATCTATTCCTTTCTTTTTTTAATTAACACGAGCGTCGTGATTGTTTTCAGTCGGGTTTCGGAACAATTTCAATTATAAAAGTGTGGCACGAAGCAATTTCATTTGCGTGCGAACATAATGTTGTTTTCTTAAAGCTCCAATTACCAGAGCAGTGCGACGAGTTCCTCTCCTTCCTGTAATATCTCAGCTAGCAGTAATCAGTAAATGTTAAAACAACTACACCTGATTAACAAATCTGATCTTTCATGGACAAGCTATTTTCCCTTTCTTCCTTCAGTGGCATTTCGGGCTTGAAATGTCAACTCAGTTGATCTTATAATGATAAAGCTTTCATCTAAAATTGCTGCAAGTGCCATGTGAGGGTCATTGTTTTCAAAATTTGCCACGCCGACCTTAGCAAGAAGTGGGAATAAAAAGAAGTTTTAGAAAAGGCGGTTTTACATCAGACGTTGTGAAACAGGTACAACTGCAGTTCTGCTTTACCTCTTTTAGAACGAGGCCAAAATAAGACCAATTTGTCTGGAGAACAATGCAAAAATATAACATACAAAACCTGAAGACCGGGAAAAACATAATTTATTCGGTATGAAAACCTTTTAGACATTTAAGAAGCAACTGTTTTTAACAACATGACACACTCGTTTATTTTGAGAGAAAAATAACTTACGGTGGGTGCAGAAACGCGTAGTAAAAACCTGTAAAAAAGCGAAAGTAAGTTTGGCAAGAGAGAAGAAAATGTTAATTGAAGCAGCTTGCTCAAGTGTGATTGTCATTTCGAGTGTTTGTTTAGCTAACGTCAAACTGTCAGTCAAAACTCTTTATTTGAGTTTTTAGAGGTTTGTTTTTTTTTACCAAAAAAGACGTCTTCCTGATGCAAACCCTCAACATTTCTCTTTGTTGAATCGCTTAGTGTGTTTATTTACTTGTTTGTGTGTCTGAAAGGATTAGCACAAATTTAAGACTGATCGATGTTTTCGCGAAGTCAATTCACACAATGGCTCTTGGTTTCGCATGGACTGGGAAAGTTTGCGCATGCGTTGTAAAAGAACATCTGACAGCTGGAGGCGATATAATTAAAGGCGCTAAAAATACTATTAATTCATACTAACTGAAAACTCTTGCAGAAGATTTCCTTTTTAAGCGAATACAATCATCATTACAATCGTTTCACTTTCCCGCGACGACTGGCGTCAAAAAGGCAAAGAAACTTTTAAAAACAAGAAAATCGGTTGTGAAGAGAAACAAATCCCGTGGTACAGTTTCGCTCCGACTTCAAGCGCAGCCGGTTCATTTCGTTCTTAAATTGCTCATTTTTGTGTAGGGTTAATGACAAATGGCAAATTTTAAAGATAGTTTGCTCATTTATCCAATGCTTGTCATCCTCTGGCAATCAGCTGTTGAAGGCATACAAACCCGAATGAACGGTTCAGGTGCAGGGATCTATGCTAAGGGCGACATCATAGTCGGTGGGCTTATACCGGTTCATTTCACACCGACTAACGCTCAGCTCGACAACTCACTAAACTGTTCCGGGGCTTTCCATGTCCGCGGCTATAAGGGAGTACAAGCCATGCTATACGCGATTGAGGCTATCAACAACAACTCAAAACTATTGCCTAATGTTACCCTTGGAGTTGACATTAAGGACTCTTGTGGAAGTGTTGATCACAGTATTATGCAGTGCTTGAGTTTTGACTTTATACAAAGACTTTTTGTAGCGTCGGATCCGAACATCTGTAGCTCCAAGAGTTATGCTCAAAAGAACAACGAAAGCTACGACGAACCGGGCACAAAGGCGGATACGCGACAAAAGCACTCACTATATCAGCACACAGGTAAAAAATGGAGAAAAATAGATTTTAAAACCCTTGTTGCAGTTTAAATTTAGTGCGCTTCAAAACAGAGTCACTTTTTAATCCGGATAAGGAAGTGACAGTGTTTAGAGTTAGCTTATGGGCAGGAAAAATGTCGATTATTTTCTTTCCCGTTCCGAATATTTCAAAGGCAGTTCGAGTTTAGATTCCGTGTAGTTTTACCAACATACTTGCGTATTAAACACATACAAACAGTGTGCTACCATTGTTTGTTAAAAACCCCGAACAGTTTACAAGCAAACAAAACTGAAAAGGAAAAAACAGAGGACATGGCATTATTTCAGAAAACGGAAGTTGCATTGGGCCAACCGATTTAAAATAAGAACGCTTAACTAACAGTTTGTGAAACCCGTTAAATAGTTTCATTGTGTGCAGAATATTCGCTTTTTCTAACAAACATCTTTCGAAAGGTTTCCGTGTTAGTATTCCGACACTTCTCTCACCCAAGATTTTGTATTAAGAGTAAAAACATGAAAAATAGTTTTCATACAGCTAAATTACATCGACAAATCAAGGGGTCGTATGAGAAACGAGAGTGCTTGCAAACATTTAACCGACACTACAATTACAAGGGTCTCAGGTCAGTCCAACTGTAAGTCGCGTACATTACACCTACACAATTATTTGATATGCAATCCTCATTTGATGTTGTTTTATTAGCAACAAACTTGCTTTGCCAAACACTATTGACAGCCAAGACAAAAATAGCGCAACAGCAAGATTCGAAAGTGCAAAGATATCAAAAACATGTAAAATGCCTTAGCGGATATTCATTGACGCTCGTTAATAACTGCCAACCGAGTGCGCTACATTTGCTGTCTCAGTTTTGTTGAGCGTGAACTGAGAAGATAGGAAAAACGCATTTTATTTACCCAAGGTTCATTAGATATAAAACGTTTTATCCGTCTGTTTATTTATGCGAAAATAATCCCTGTTGATAATTGCTTATAGTCGTAAGACGTTTAGGTTCTGCAAGGCCGGTCGCAGTTGTTTTCAATTTTAAAATCAAACTGATGCGTGTCGCCTTTTTGGCGAAAAGCGTTCATTGTAATTAATATAACTTTTAAGGTTATTACGTTAAAAAGATAAGCTTTGGAAAGCCTGATCTTGTTTAATTCCTTTAAAATGTTCTGACTCATTCGGTTTTGAATTGTTATTGCAGATGCTAGTAATGACAAGGCGAAAATGGTCGTTTTATCGCACTTTTATTTTAACACCTTAACAGGTTTCGAAAGTCAATTCGACTCCTAAATTAAGTTCGATCCTGAAAATAATAATAGCAAACAGCTTTCACTTTAGCGCCGACTGAAACCAGGAAAAAATCAAATCGTTTTTACTTTCAACAAATTTCAAAGAGTTGTATTTCCAAGTTTAAGTAAATACACGCTCTGCTATTAAAGTTAAAAGGTTTTTCTGTAAATCTTTTTCATCAGTTTGCTTCAAGTTTTCCGTGGCCTCGGGCTTTAAAATTGAAATTTCATATCCAATATAATTGATAAAGTGCTCTCTGTATTTTCGAAAACACAATTTATGATAAAGCCAATTGATTGGCATTTTGTGGTTTCTCCTCTTCTTTCTGTAAAAATATCTACAACTGTGAAGCTGTATATGTCTGATAATGATTTTTTTAAATTGTTGATATATACCTTTTTCATCGTTTATAAACCTTAGTTTTAAGAGACATAAAACGAAATTATATGGTAGATATACATGTACAGCTTCTTATCAAGGCCGGAAACCACTCTAGGATGAATGTTGAATATATGTATGGGAACTGGGGATAACAACATATTTTTGTCGTGAAGTTTAACCATTTTGTTTACTGCATGGTTTTTCACGACTTCCAACGAGATCTAACTCAGGTCAATTGATGAAGGCTATTAATATGATAGCCGAAAGCTTCTGACTTTTTAATATTTATCCAGAGTTCGTTTCTTATATATTTTATTATGATGATTTTACCTGGATGCTCTTCCATTTAATCCTTTATGGCGGCGGTAAAAGCACTAAAAGCGACAAGTAAAGCTCGCGTCGAATTCAGCGCAATTTACACTTTAGCGAAACTTGATCTTTTCTCGAGCTAAGAGGCCCATTAGGCAGGCGCTGAAATCTCCGGTTTAAGGGGATGAGAGTCACTAACTCCTTCTGGACACGTGACACTGGTCCAATACAGGTTTACCCCCAGCAAAACTGCCTTCATACAGTAGGAACAATCGGCTGAAATGTCTTGTTCAAAGACACACAGCAGTCTGACCCGACAGACCGGGGCTCGAACTCGCGATCCTAGGTTGATTACGAGTTGAACGCGCTAACCGCTCGGCCACTACGTGGCCATCGACACAATTATAACGCGCTCGCGGCATACTTCATGCAAACAAAAAAGGCGCCATCTTTTCCTTTGACTAGCGTCTTTCTTTTGCTTGCGCGTTTAACATGACGGCCCGCTCCCCCTTCCCTAACAAACAACCGCTAAACAGGCTAGTCGTTGTACAACAGTAGTGTTAGGGCCAAACAAGCACAGACTATGTCACTAAAAAGATGAAAACAAGCAGGTCTTACTTCATGAAAAGTCAGTCAGTGAAATAAAAAGATGTTACGAAGTTCCGTGTTGAAAGTTCTTATTTCGTTCTCATTTTCGACTCTCTTAGATAATAGGAAACTTTTAAGCTTAAAGACTTTAAAAAGTTCTATTTTGGCCAAGAACAACCATGTAAAATGTTACATAAACAGATGGCGCACAAAGCATTGTATTTCATGTATATGAGCTCATTAATTTGACTCAGTCTGAGAAAAACGCCACCTGACTGAAGTTAACAGTTCCATTTCGTTAGGCTAAAGGCCTGGGGACAACTTTGTTCCGTTTGTCAGTCCAAACCATTTTATTTTTAAGACCCTGGGAGAAGGTACGGCACCGGGAATCGAGCCCAGGCTTCCCGCACGACAAAACCATCATGGATGACATCTTTAAAGTCTTTTATAGCTTTTGGTTCGAAAAAATGAAAAATTTGAAGCTTAAGTGGACGCTCTATTCCATCTTTAGTTTATTATTATTATTTAACGTTAATTCGATTTATCTTTGCAACTAATGGTTTTTCTGTTCGACCGTTCTCTACATTAGATTGCTGTTTATCGGAAACACCAAAAACTGTTGCAATCGTAGGAGCAGCTTTTAGTGGCGTTACCATGGCAATAGCTAACATGGCAGGTCTGTTCCACGTGCCAGTGGTAAGTTTCTCCTCGACGAGTAAGTTGCTAAGCGACCGGGACAGGTTTAAGTTTTTTTATCGCACGGTGTCCTCTGACAAATTGCAGGCTCAAGCGATGTTGGATATTTTGCATGCTTTGCAGTGGCAACTAGTTATAACGGCCGCGTCAAATAATGAGTATGGCAGGTCGGGCATTAATGCCCTAAAACAGGCAATACAAACGGATACAAGAAGAAAAATATGTACTGTTGCAGATGTAATGTTTTCCAGAAGAGGCGAGTCAAAAAGAAGTGAAATGAAAATATTTTTTGATAAAGTCAAAGGCTTACCGAAAGCTAGAGTCATCGTCCTTTTCGCCGAATATCCAGATGCAAGCTTTTTTATGAATGAAGCAACGATTGCTGGTTTGAAAGATTACGTGTTCTTAGCCTCCGATAGCTGGACAGGCTCAAGAGACGTGGTCAGCGGTCATGATGAACTTATTAGTGCTGTGATTGGACTAAAATCCTTGACAATAGTTGTACCAGGGTTTCGTAAATACATCCAAAGGAAAGTCGCGGAAGAAACCGGCGAAGTCGACTTATGGACAAAAGAATACAAGGAGCAACGTGCGGCAGAACAGGATTGTAACCGAACGGCTACAGCTACCTGTTTGTTTGACAAGAACATTCATGACGATGGCTATGTGCCGTATATTGTTGATGCAGTGTTGGCCATTGCGCATGCTCTCCACAACATGCTCCGCTGTACAGTAGATCGCTGCTCTAAAGAATGGCAGAACATTGATTTCAAAGATCTGAATCAGTTCCTTCAAAACGTAACGTTCGATGGCTATTTAGGGGAAAATATTTCGTTTGACAACGAGGGCAGCATCACTGCGGGCTACAGCATCTACACTCTGTCAAACAAAAGAAACGAGTACGTGAAAATTGGGAAATGGAAGAAAAATTCCCTTCAGTTGAATCAGAGTAAAATATTTTGGAAGAATACTTCCATTGGAGTGATTCCGTCTGTATGCAGTCCAGAATGTAGGCAAGGTGAGTCGAACCCTGTCTTAGGTTGATAATGTTTTTTGTCACGGGACTTGAGTTGGAGTTTGTGCTAACACTCTTAAAGTGCTTGTGACAAGAAATATTCTTACGCCAGCGGATAGACCTTGCTAAATGAAAAATAGCGATGAAAAAAAATTGTCAAAATCTGTTACAGATCTCGAGATGTTGACATTTAGTATTTTTAGCTGACGTCAGTTGTTGAAAAAGGAAATTCAAAAATTTTCACACTCTACTGCCAATCCATAAGCTTTGGATGAATTTAAACCAAATTCGGGCTGATGTTGAATCTCAAGGTTCAGGATTTCAAAAAATTGAAAATTTGCCTGTCCAATAACTAACGTCATCAATTTAAAAATGTTATAATCTCGAGAACCATAACAAATTTTGACAAAAAATTGTTCACCGCTGTTCCACATTTCCAAAGGTCTATCTTCTGGCAAAACAAAGCCTTTAATGCCATAGGCACTTTAATTGAACAGTGGCCATGTCTTCCTTATTACCAGCCCTTCCTTAACTTTTCAACTACTCTCCTAGGAAAACTCATTATAAAACTCGAGACCATGTTTGGATTATAACGTTACACGGGTTCAGTAGCCATTGTGGCCGTGAGCAAACGAAGTAAAATGGAGACTGGGAAGGTTCCTTGTATAACAGCAAAAAATTACCAAAAAGGAAAAAACGCTTTAGAGTTTTCGAACAGACCAGTGTAAAGAATACCAACATCCTAATGACCTATGTAGTTTATATCAAATATTTATCTCAAGTGGCTAAAATAGCAACTAAGTGGCTGATTAGCTAATTGTTTGAAAAAATTTCTAAATTTGTTGCTGGTTTTAACTACTTTAAAAGTACTTTTCTTTTCTCAGGTCAGTACAAAAGCCCCAAAGCCTTTTTTCCCGAGTGCTGCTGGGATTGCTCAAAATGCCGCGGCAAAACTTTTTCCAACAAAACAGGAGCAACTAGTTGTCTTGAGTGTCCAAACGGAACTTGGCCAAATGATCTCCATAACGCATGCGTGACTATCAAGCCTGTTTATCTAGCGTGGACAGAGGCTTTGGCTCTAGTGATAATCTCTTTATCGAGCGCTGGTGTTTTTGCAGTAGGTTTCACGTTCTTTGTTTTCTGCAAGCACCGTGAGACGGCTGTTGTTAAAGCGGCTAGCCGCCATCTTTGTTATATCCTGCTGGTAGGTATCGCATTGTTCTTTGCAACGCCGGCAGTGTACATTGCCAAGCCGACGCCATCGTCCTGTCGCCTTCTGCCTTTCTTCTTTGGAATGTGCTTTGTCATGGTTGTTGGTGAGTAGCGTATGAACCTTTTCTGTTTCAGTCAGTAATCGAAAGCTTCTCCTTACACAACAATTACAAAATAAATCTGTTTATAATGAGAAAACGAGGCTTGATCAAAATGAACTACAGAGGACGAAAAGTAAAATTCTCCCAAACTTTTTCAATGAAAAATGTGGGCCCAAGTTGGGAGAATTTGTCAGTAAAATTGAGACTGAAAGGGGTAAGCAAATGTCAAGTCTCAAGATATTTTCTTGCCAACAAGCTTCGTTGTCTATAAGTTAGTTAGGTTTAAACTATAGGCTACGGATGACTTTTTAAGGGGGAGGGGGGGAGGGGGATTAACCCCGAGTGAGTGCTGATGTTAGGGTATCAAACACCTTCATGTAGTCAAGTCCAGTTTATTGCACACCAGTCCTAGTCCCAAATGACCTTTCAAATTCGTTTCTGTGGACGGACAAGGGAGCGGGGATGATGACCATTCAGTTAATTACTCTGACGCTCCCACGTCTTAACACTTGCAAATCGCTAATAAAGACAAAATTTGACGAACCTATCCAGATAAAAAACTGTTAATAAGTAATTTTTGTGCTGGACCCTGTCTGCAAATTCTAAAAATGGCTTGAAATTTTGCCCCCCTACGATTTTTTGCATGAAACATCCTTAGCCAAACTTGTGTCCCCCCTCCCCCCCTCGCAAATTGCTTATGTCAATATGTTGTGTAAGATTACTCTTAACTGGATATGAAAATGTTTCCATTTCATTCAGCCGTGTTTAGTATGTATATTTTGCATGCAAATATGTGACGGCAATTGAAGGAAATTAGAGCAAAGAGAGGTCTGGTTAGCGTAGTGTTACTAAGCTCTATGTGCTAAAGTATCTTCATTATATCATCCAAAAGGAACCATTCTCGTCAAAACAAACAGAATCTCAAGAATATTCAATGAGAAACTGCTCCAAACAGGTCAAGCTAGTTTCCTTGGCAACCAATGGCAACTGCTTCTAACAGGCACTCTTATAGTTATCGAGTTAGCTGTCAGTTTTGGCTGGGTGTACGGTACCTCCGCCCCCCGACCCCGGATTATCTACCACCGATCCACACGGGACGCTTCCCTGGTCTGTGACTTGTCCGCCAGCGAAGTTGGCTTCTCGGTGTGGCTCATCTATAACGCAGGTATGATGGTTGTATGTACCTACCAGGCTTTTCTCGTGAGGAAGGTTCCACAGAACTACAACGAGTCCAAGTTCATCGCTTTCACCATGCTGACGATCTGCATCACCGTCATTGTCTATGTTCCCTCTTACATGGGCACTACAGGCTGGTATCGTACCGTAGTCTCGTGCTTTATGTTTCTCTTTATTGGCTCGGTGTCGTGGGCTTGTATATTCGTTCCAAAGCTTTATATCATTCTACTCAGACCACATAAAAATGTAGCCATGAGGCCGTCGGTTAGTTCAGTCACTCTAGGAGTCTTTACACCCTCCAATGATTGCGTCCATGGTTCAGTCTTGTTTAACAGGACAAGTTCGAACGCATCTTCTGCCACGGCTTGTCTGAGTATAACATACGATGATGAAAACTGGACGAATAAGCTAGAATCGCGTGATACGTTATCGAATTCCAATGACAACATTTCAGTTCACTCAGTAGGACAATTTTCTCCAAAGATTTTATCGTCTCGCTTTGAGAACAGTTTGAGCTTCTCAGAGCTGCAGCAAAGCCTACAAACAAACGATTTTTCTGACAACAATGGTGTAACCACCAATAACGCTGAGCAAACGTGTGTCCATGCAAAAACTCACAAACAAATATCGATAGGAAGTGAGAAAGAAGACCATCACGAGACAACTAAAGAGAAGAGAATCTCTGTCGTTCGATTTGAGGATGAAGTTTCTGGAGCTGTTAAACCAAAGAAGTTATTGAGAAGACATTCAGATATCTACCCTGGCATCCTAAAGAGGACGTCTGATGTCGGACGGAATAATTCTCAAGGACGAGCAAAAGTCAGTAGAAGACAAACCCGATCTTCTATCGCTTTCACTCCTCGACAGGAAAACTGTCAAAATGGTGCATCATGCCTTGGCCAAGGAGATAAAAATAACGCAGAAGAATCGCTTTTAACTTCAGAGCAGGTTCCAGCTTCTTCTGTAAGCGTCATTTCTAAGGTAGCGAAGCAGAAAGGTTTAAGAGACTGCGAAGAAAAAACTGACAAACGAAAAAGGAAACTTTCAGTTTATCAATTTTAACAGCAAGGCATACAAAGGCACGACACAAAACAATATAGATTTAAAATATTATTAACAATAACAACGATAATAATGGTAATGATAATAAGATGTGGACAAAAGGTCAAAGTGCGAGAAAAAAATTAAAACCTAAACATTTTTTTTGTTTAAGAATTCGTCCATTTTTATCAAACTTTTAGCCTATTCTCCATATTTTATAGTTTAATTAGCGAGCACTGTGACAATAATGATGATAGTAAAATCACGATGATAATAATAATAATAATAATGATAATAATAATAATAATAATAATAATAATAGAAGAAAAATTATAAAAAACAACGAAAATTGAAGTATATACATCATGATTATTGTTGATGTCGTGTAATCTACTGATAATACGCATTTTGTCATGTGATAACCTTTTTCAATGAATAGT
This sequence comes from Hydrozoanthus tunicans, assembly GCA_026413305.1. Lineage (NCBI taxonomy): Eukaryota > Metazoa > Cnidaria > Anthozoa > Zoantharia > Hydrozoanthidae > Hydrozoanthus > Hydrozoanthus tunicans. The sequence goes on from JAOBAT010130297.1 coordinate 11,042, forward strand.
GAATAATTATATCCCCGGATCCGTATCTGTTATTCAATATATAATTTCGTTTTTGAGTAGCAAAACAACATTTTACGAACGAATGAATATAAAAAAATACGAAACTCAGTGCCGGGATGGAGTGAGAGTCGTCGTGTAGTTCTCACTTGCGTTAATGGGAATACATTTTACCATTTGTTCAAGATAAGATGCGACGATTGCAAACAAGCCGTAAAGATGGAAAATTTCCTATCTTTACGATAGGTCTGCGACTGTTTGGGACGTGACAACGGCAAACAGGTGATATGGGATAACATTGCAAAGCATTTGCGACCGATCGGCGATTATTTGCGATCGTCGCATCTTGTCTGGAACAAATGGTAAAATTTATTCCCATTAACGCAAACGATTTGCGTTGGCTCGCAAACATTCCTTCGCAAACAGTTTGCGACTGTTTGCGAGGGTTTACGTTTATATGGGAAGCAGGCTAAAAGATAGAAATTTTTCTATCTTTACGGCAGGTCTGCGACCATTTGGGACGTGACAACGGCATGTTTGCGATCGTCGCATCTTGTCTGGAACAAATGGTAAAAGGTATTCCCATTAACGCAAACAATTTGCGTTGGCTCGCAAACATCCCTCCAAAAAACTGTTTGCGACCATTTACGTCTATATGGAAAACAGGCTTAAAGCGTTGATCATGACCAGCGGTATTCTGAAGGGTGATTTCGGTTAAAAGTATGACATCGCGGCATCGATCGATCGCCTCCCCCGTTTCCCATTCTCATCTCCATTACCACCACATTGTCATATACTGTCGCTGTACTAGTCTTGTTCCCAGCCCCAACTGCTTGGGCCGGGAGGGGGTTGGAAACGAGAGAGCGGCAATCTTTTCAAAGTTGTGTAAATACAAACTTGGACTGTTTTGCAGCTGTCGTGCGGCAACTATTCCGCCCTTTCTAACCAGGAGCATTAAGTGTGGGGGAAGTTATCGCACTAATTATTTAAAAGTTGCAAAACAGCTTAAAGTTTTATAGATAAAATGAATAGATTTCTGCTAGGCTGAAGTTGTTTCTCATCTCTTCAAGAAACGAAATGGAGTTCAAGTGTAACGGAATAATGTTTTCAAATTTGCAAACAGTAGAAGTTATCTGACGAAGCCGAAAGATTTCGATCAATTAAGCATGTAAAGCTTAAATTGTTGTTCTACCCGGTAGCAGCATATGAAAGTGAAAGAGAGTATTTCGGATTAATTATTTACAGTTTGCAAAACAGCTTGAGTATTTTCTGACGAAACTGAAAAAGCTTTACTAAAGCTTCTGTTTAATTGACATTAGTGTTTTGATTTTTGAGTGTTAATTTTTTCCACGAAAGTCACATTTCTATTACCACAAGTTTAAAAGATTGTTTCAGTTTTTTTCTTATTGTTTGAATGAAGTCAGCAGTTCAAAGAACGAAAGACTGTTACTGTGAAGTTAATTGACAAACACTTGGTATGATTGAGAAAGAATATTTTTGTAAAATAACAAAGCAAAAACCTTTAAAAATTTATGATTCAAACTGTGATCTTCAGAGTTGGCGAATGTGAGACAAGATAGAACAGTTGAAGGCGCTCCGAGAGACGGCAGTGTTTAGTTCATCGACTGAGGAGATATAATACCACTCATGGGAAGAAGAATTTAAACATGCAACAACAGCGACAAGTCTTGTTACTACACCTTTACAATTGTTGATTTGACTTTTTCTTGCTGTACAATTTCTCTTTTATGAAGCAATATAATAACCTTTTGCAATTTCAATTCTGTTTTCTAGAGTTACTTGATAGCTTCACTCAAAAATGGCTGCATGTGTTAGTATATGAAGTTGTTAGTATTCACTAGAAACGACTCGGGGTTTTAGTTTAAACGAAACTTATTTAGTTTAGTGTTTCTGTGCGCATTTGCCTGGTTAACCTAACGCTTGATACAAAAATTTTAGTTTCGAAAATTAATCAAACTCAGTAGTAAAAACTAAAACTCTTCAAAGATCAGGTTGCACGAGAGTCTTCATTGAAAATAAAATTTAAAACCAAAAATATTGTTGCTTTTCAAGCTATCTTCAAAAACTAAGATTATCAGTATTTTCTCAAGTAAGAAGGCAAATTCAAGTTTGAAGCAATTCAAAACGACTGAATAAATAAGATATGTATGCACTTAACAAGAACTTTGTTGACGGATTGAATACAGTAGAAAAACTTCTGTTTTTATAACAAGCCATTTATTTAGTCTGATACAAAGTTATCGTTCTTGTGTAGTGAGAGGAGATGTATCAACTGTATGCTTTAGAGTTGTTCTGTGGCCATTCCGTTTTGAGCTCTAACCCAGTTTATTTGACTTTTCAATGATTTTATCAATACCCTAATGTTTTTTCAGAAAAGGAGGATCAAATCAATCGGCTAAAACAAAGAGAGGAGAAAAATGTATTGTTAGTTTTGCTTTGCAATCATTTTATTTCTGTGTATAAGTTCTGTGCGACAGAAGAAGTTAAAGTTGCTTCACACCTGAGCAAGCTGCAAAACAGTTCAGGTTTCCCGTCAACTTTAGATTCATCTGGTCAAAAAGATTTACGAGGCAACTATACTCTTGTAAACCATTTGACTTAAGGAATGCTGTGTTTAAAGCAGATTTCATTCACTGCTTAATACCTAATCGGGTTTATTTTTCTTGTCTCTGAGTTCACACCGCGATTGGCAACGTGTAAAACTTAGCTTGGTAGTTGAGCACATCTCGTATTTCCCACAGCCAAGCTACGTATTTACCCTCCAGCAATCTTCGGGACAAAAAACCGGTTTTCCACTTTGATAATGTAGACAAACTGATGTTTTATTGTGGACTGCGCTTGAGCTCTTTAGACTACAGAAAATTTTTACGTTGAGGCTTATCCGTATAAAAATCCAGTCGCATTTCCATTAATCAAGGCCTAGATTTCGCTCTCATTAGCTTCGTTAAAACTGTTTGTCTAAAATTTTACCTTTACACTTAGTGCGTACTACATATTTGTCTTAACAGATATACTAATTTTCAGAAGTAGTAGTTTTTAAAAATGTTTTGACGCATTACTCAATGTTATGAAAAAATACTCGATTAAAGTGAAGCGTAAAGCGACATATGTTATGGATACACTAACAAACGAAGCCTTACAAGAGCTTTGCAGTTAGAAGTTAACCAGCCAGAGTTTTGTTATCTTTGAGGGCATGCTTAGCAAATGGAAGAAGAGAATCGCTGCCGCAACTTCAAGTGTGATAAAGATTGTGAAATTTGTTTGTTAGTATGATTTATTATCAAGTTTCCTAGTTTTGCCGCTACAGTCATCCGCCATACGTTCGCACGTCCAGATTCATTGCATCATATCTTCCTCTAGATACTGACCAACTGTATAGCTAGCTGTATAGAGAAGTTTAAAATCTAAATCCACCAAGTCAAATTAAAGTGTGCCTCTCCTGTTCAATCTGGAAACCTAAAATTCTGGTTAAGCTGTAGTCCATATCACTCGATGTGTCTCATTTTTTGCAAGACGTTCTTCGGGGAGAAACGTTTAGAAAGTTCTGAGTAAGGTTTTTCTCTTTTGGAACAGGCGCGTACATGCTAAGTAGCCACTGTTATAAGTTATGGTGCCGGATAGCGAATAAAACTATCAACTAAACCGCAGAATTAGCCACGCTAGAGCTCTTGAAGCTGCTTCAAAACTGGAAAACGATTGTTTCTAGTCCAGATTACGTAAAACTCTTAAGCTTGTCTTATCCTAGAACTTATCTTATCCTTTGGATTAAATGAGTTAAAATATCTTAGCTAACAGCGCTTACATTAGGTCAACTAATTCATATATTTTTCGTTCACTAATTCAGCGATGTCGAAGACACTCTCGCAACACACATTACAAAACATAACAAAGGTTATCTGTGTGCATAAACATCCACACAGACTATATAATACAATAACACGAAAAGAACACGAATAGAAAAAAAGATTAAATAGGAACTTTTTTTGGATTTGCTGGCGGGCAAGCGAGCGCGAACGCAGGCCTGCCCAATTATCAAAAATTGTGCACCGCGTACCCGAGAACGGGCTCCACGCAGAGAGGGTCCTGATCAGAGTGCAATGACCGAACCCCCCTGAGAGTACTGCCTTCTTGATCACAATACTCCAGTGCTTTGTTAGTATGAACTGTGGTCCGCTACTCCCGCCTTTTATAGGCTGCGGGCGGGAATCCTGTGGCGGCTGCCGCCGTTAGCGCGGGAATCTCTGCCAATGGCTTGAGAGCACGAACAAAGTCTTAATGATGTGTGGAGTTTGTTATTGACAAACATCTCACCAACTACAAAGAATCTCTGCTAAAAGATCACTTGTGTCACTCTGCCATTAGACTAAGGTTCATTTATGACACTGTATGTGGTTTGAGTTGAGTCAATAATTCATGTTTGTCAATCTCTTGAGCGCTATTAAACTTGTGAGAAATAAGTCTCGAAAATTGTTCATGCGAACGCCACAACTTAAACTTCAAAACTGTTGATGTCCGATTTTTTCCGCTGCAGTTTACAGAAAAAAATGTTTGTTGCCAGGTAAAACACCACGAGTAGATAATTGTATCTGTCCTTAGTTGATGTAAGAACTAATTGTTTAACTTCACTCTGCCGTGGCGCCTGACGGTTCTCAGCGGGAATGTAGTTTTAAATTAAGTCCTCTGGTTGCAAACAATTATCACAAAGTTCAAATGTTTGTTTTATCCACAATTGAAATGCTCAGCAAACAAAAATAACGTGTTTATGTTGCGATTTTGACCAAAGCTGTAGCTACTTGACTCTTTTGTGGGCAGCGCCAAACAAAGAGGACTACAAGGACACTTCATTTGTACGCTTTAGCTTCGCAAACACGAAACTGTTGAATAATTTAGTGTTTGATGTTCATTGAAGCAATTCAACTGACAACTCTAAAGCCAATATTCTTACTTAAACCACTCCGTGCAGCAAAAATTCAACAGAGTGCATTATACACCAGGCAAATGATGAAGATTCTTTTACATTTCTGAAGGACAAACGAACGTTCTGCAGCAGATATCCTTTCTGATCTACTCCTCTGGAATGCACTCAATTTTTGAGGCGCTACTGTATGCCAGGAAAGCTCTTTTTCGCTTACAAAGCTAGCGTTTTCATTTTTCCCGTTGTATTTTCAAAAAGTTTTTTTATAGTCACTTCCTTATTTTCACAAGCCCAAAAATCGGTTGAAACAAAATACACTCCAGAACATTTCGATATTCTGTTGTAGACTCTGTAACTAATTACTGTTTTCTGCCGGGGCGACTCCGAGTGAGGTTTGGATAAAAATGTGACAACACCTGCTCAGACAATGGCGGAGTTGTTTGAGTTTGTATTCAGTTCTTTCTCTTATGTGTTTGTGTTCGTGGCGTGCCAACCAGAAAACTGGTCCAACAAACCGAACCTTAACAAATTTGCTGCGGTTAAGCTTATCAAGCTGAACTGCAATAAAAAATTTCCCTCCCAAGTTAGCCGCAAATCTTTCTTTCCAACTTAACTTTCTTGGCCTATCGTTTCGGCAGGACAAAATATTAATATTGAGGTTAACGTCAGAACTTTGCTTCACGCTTTCTAAAGTCTCTGATGACGCAAGTCCACAACTACAAATACAACGACTGTATCTTCTCGTTTTTTTATTACAACCGATCTTACACGTTCATTGGCGATCTACACTCGTCGTATTCATGTAATGAAATACACGCTTTTTTATAAGAACAACTTTATAAGAACAACGAGGCTCAGATAAGCCAGGTAGGGTAAGGGTAAGGATCAGGGTAAGGATAAGGGTTAGGGTAAGGATAAGGATAAGGATCAGGGTAAGGATAAGGGTTAGGGTAAGGATGAGGATTAGGGTAAGGAAAAGGATTAGGGTAAGGATAAGGGTTAGGGTAAGGATAAGGATAAGGATCAGGGTAAGGATAAGGGTTAGGGTAAGGATGAGGATTAGGGTAAGGATAAGGATTAGGGTAAGGATAAGGATAAGGATTAGGGTAAGGATAAGGGTTAGGGTAAGGGTAAGGATAAGGATTAGGGTAAGGATTAGGGTAAGGATAAGGGTTAGGGTAAGGATAAGGATAAGGATCAGGGTAAGGATAAGGGTTAGGGTAAGGATGAGGATTAGG
>JAOBAT010130297.1:17312-35346 GCA_026413305.1 Hydrozoanthus tunicans
TTAGGGTAAGGGTAAGGATAAGGACAAGGGTAAGGATAAGGATTAGGGTAAGGATAAGGATTAGGGTAAGGATAAGGGTTAGGGTAAGGGTAAGGATAAGGACAAGGGTAAGGATAAGGATTAGGGTAAGGATAAGGATTAGGGTAAGGATAAGGGTTAGGGTAAGGATAAGGATTAGGGTAAGGGTAAGGATAAGGATTAGGGTAAGGATAAGGATTAGGGTAAGGATAAGGGTTAGGGTAAGGATAAGGATTAGGGTAAGGGTAAGGATAAGGATTAGGGTAAGGATAAGGGTTAATGTAGGGAAAAGAATTATATAAAGGATAATTATTTGTTGTATGCTGTAGGTTGCGTCAGTTTCGTTTACTGCTCATTTGGAGTCAATTTATCTTGTTTTATTTTAAATTCCATACATTTTTTTATTATTCTCAAGCAACCAAAGGAAAGATTTTACAATTTAGGTATTCAGGTAAGTTAATGTTATAACTAAAGGTTTGTTTAGCTATTTGGACGAGGTAAGTTTACAATAATGTACACTTGTTTGCCGAAAACGAGGAAATCCCTGACCGAGGGTTTGACGTACGGACCGAGCATCTTGAGATCGAGGTTCATACCACAAAACCCGGGGGGGGGGGATATTTTCTATATTTGGGTGGAGCTTTGGCCGTCGTATCTTTAGGGGTTAACTAAAATTGTCAGTCCGGTATTTTTAGGGGTTGTTAAAAGAAATCCAGTGTTAAACCAAGAGCCTGGTGTTTTTAAGGGTTGAAAAGCACGAAGATATTCGATAGTTTGCAGCCCCGTGTTTTAGCAAATGTGCGTACTGATAAGAAGTCCTTCGGCGAACGTTCTAATAAGTACGCGCCTTTTAGTCACTGTATAACACGTTCAGCGCAACATGAGGGGACTTCTAGCTACCCAGGGAAAATGTCAGTTATTAATTAGTGTTTTACGGTTATTTTAAAACCGAAAATTATTCTTCTTAGGTTTGAAAATTTTTTATCCCTTGGAGCATTTTGGGCGTTTTTCCGACGGTCATCCCCAGCTCCTGAGTACCCCCCTCCCCCCCGACCACAAGACAGAGGTCTGGAATTTCCCAGTAATACCGAGAGATTGAGATTGATAAGTTGTTTATCATGCATATTATGTGTTACATTTTAATGAAAATATTTTTAGTAAATTAAAAAAGGAACGCGAAACATCATAGAATGGTAAAAAAGAAAAATGTTTGCAATGCTTGCAATCGCTAAAGAAATATTCCTGTCCTCTCACTGAACAGCCATTCAGATCGCAAGATTCTGTCTAGCAAATAATTAAACAAGAATACAAACAGTTTGTTATTTACTAAGAAAATGTAATAATCAAGTGCTTCATGTAATAGCGGCAAAACTATAAATGGTAGAGCTTCCAGGTAAAGTCATGTTTGTATAAATTGTATAAAAACGACCTCTGAATAAAATCAACTGTAGGATTGAAGCTCATATTTTAGAGCAATTCTAACCAGAGATTGTTTTTATACATTTTACTGACAAAACTATAACAAGTAGTTTTCGGATCGTGTAGACTGAAACCGTGGACAGTGACGGTGTTACCAGACCTTGTTCCTATAAAGTTTATTAGAACTTTTTGAAGGATGTCAGTTGAATACTTATTAGTCTACTCAACCCAGAATGCCAGATTATATCGGTCTTCAACTGACTCCATATTCCTTACTTTACTCTGAAGATGAATTCCGCATAGGTTGTCGAAAAATCTGTCACTTACACCGACAACAGTCCTTCTCAGGACTACACTAACCAGGACGATCTCACCATACGGCCTGCTGTTACTCCTGGGTTCAAAACATTTTCCGTTTTGAATTATTTTCCTTTTGCCAGAACGATACGTTATATTACATTACATCAAAATGAAAACTAAACACGACTGCAAATGTGGCAGGGCACACGCAAAACTTCTAGAGCGTCGTCACAAATTCAGTTTTCGCTTTGACCGCACAAGACGTAATATCGTTCCCAGAATCCAGGTTCCCTTTGGCCCGCGGCAAGAAAAAAAGTTGGGAATTGGGAACAAGATTGTACACGTCACACGTTGGTTCAAGAGCATGCGCAGTGGCACGCAATTCGCTCATCGCTGCTACTGGGTTTAGATGGCCAGCGCTCGTTCACAATACTCAAAATGACACTCATTAATTGTTCACATAACCGATTAAACTCGTTACCAACCCATCTCTCTGCCAAAACACTAATCGTTGTTTGTTGTCAACTCTTTCGAAACTCTGTGACTCACCTAACAGTAAAAAAGATTGTCAATATGAGGGCGTTTGAATAAATTAACATTGAACTCGATGTCCGTCAAACTCACAAGAAATGTTTTAAGTAGCCGTAGGAAAGACCTTTTAAGAGAAAAAAGGAGATATAAAACTCTCTTTATTGTCTTTAACATGATTTTATTGATTGTCAATGCGAGCCGTGTGAACGAATTCCCAGTTGCGAGGCTTGTCTTGTTCACAATATCCAGAATGACGCGTGTGACTCCTTTCGCTTTTGCGCTCTGCTCTCCAACAGTTCTTGGGAAATTTAAGCCAGGGAAGTGCGAAAAGGTATATAGGTTCCAATGATTTATTGTAATTTTGCTCAACAAAACGGAAAATTACTGTTAGTTGAGTCACAGAATTTCGAAAGAGTTAACAACAAACAACGATAAGTGTTTTGGCAGAGAGATGGGTTGGTAACGAGTTTAATCGGTTATGTGAATAATTTATGAGTGTCATTTTGAGTATTATGAACGAGCGCTAACCAGTTTAGATTTGACAGTAATGAGTTGTCTGTCCTTGCCTCAGTTTTACGTAGAGGCTTGGTTACTAGTACTGTTCGTTACTGTTTAATGGTATAAAAAAAACCTTTTCTTGGTTGAATACCGCAAACAATTGAATACTGCCAATAATTGTCAAGTCTTGCTGATTAAAGTTCTTCAGGTACTTATGATACCGTTGCCTCTTGGGTTTAGTAAGAGAAGGAGTAATTATAACTCTTTAGTGCATTTACATTCTTAGCCGATTATTTAAAGCATGAAAGTTACTTCAAGAAAGTGCGATGTTAACTAATAGTATGGTTTGATCATATGCATTAGGTGTTGTTCTTGTACTTAAAAGCCATTCCAACCTTTAGGTTAATGGGTAGTGATTTCAGCGGAGAAGATTCTCTAAGTACTTGGTACTACACGTGATGAATGTTTTTGACTTTCGCCACAAGTTTTTTTCAGTTACGATGCTCGCTCTTTATGCCATGATATCCACTTGGTTCTTAGTTTTGAAAAACTGAATAGAGTGACAATAAACTTTTGAGTACTTGCTTTTAACAAAAGAAAAAACTTGCTAGTTTGTGTAATTTGGCTCAGACGGTTACTCTCATATTCTTTTAATACTTCTTGTTCTTCACTTACCCGTACTGTGTGCGTCCGTGTCTGTTTATTTGTCCTGAACGTTTCGGCAACTGTAGTGCCCTCTCCATACAGGAAACAGACACGGACGCACACAGTGCGGGTAAGTTAAGAAAAAGAAGTTTTAAAAGAGTAAAAAAGGAAAAACGTTATCGATAGTTTCAAAACAGCGTATAAGCTTTCACTTTATTTGCATTCATAATTATACTTAATAAAAGTTGCAAGAATTTTTGTAAACAGCTGGTAACTATTCTTTAACAAATATACCAACCCATCATATTCCGTGGTTTTCGAGCATGAAAGATTTCAAACCATTTTGCAGATAACGAACCGACAAACACGTAGCTCCACTGGATTTAAGTCACGAATATATGCCACGGTTTGCAACTGTTAGTTGAGTTGAAAACTGAACAGACGTTGAAAACACAGTTGTTTCGTCAAGTGTTGCTCGAGTGCTCATGCGTGGTGAAGTCGGAGAACCTTACTGGTTTGACAGATAATTGAGTTTCCGAGTCAGCCGGCCTTACAGCACTTTATTTGTCGGTCCCACATGATGACCAGAGAAGCTGGCCTATAAAAGGGTCAGCCGAAGTGCTGTTTAACCATACTTACAATGCATCGGACAGACTGTGATCCACAAGGCAGTTGTCCCAGGGGGAGGCTCTCATAGCACCCAGAGGGCTGAACCCTGCGTGTTTCCCGATCCGGGTGGCGCGGTGTAAAATTTTTGTTAGCCCGGGCAGATTTGCGTACGCGCTTAACTGCCCACCAAAAAAAAGAAAAAAAAACTTTTTAACAGAATTTATTCGTGAAAGGATTCCAAAAAACGATAGATGTGCTGGATCATAAAGCCAACGCAGGGTTATCCGTATTGAAAAGGAGCATGTTCAACTGCCCACCAAAAAATTTCAAAATTTTTAATCGCGAATGGTTGGAAAAAGGACTCTCCCAATGATTTTAAATGTGCCAGATGGAAAAGAGCATGTTCAAAGCTCGTCATTTCTAAAACTTCAGCAAAGCTGTAATTTCTTTTACCTCGAGCATCAATTAAGTTACTTGTCACTGGACTATAATAACTGTCTACTTTCGAGCAGACATCACCACGGGTCGAAGCATTTTTAAGTTCACCAATTTTGCAGTAAGAAAAGTCTCGAGTACTTCGTATTAGCAAAACTAGCGGTTCCGCCAAGTTGTTGAGCCAGTTGACACAGGAACTCGGACAGACGAATGATAAGAACATGAAGTTGAATATTCCATTTTTTGTTACTTCAAACGAGGGATTTCGCTTTAGGCAGAACTGATTATTTAGTCAGAAAAAATGTGAAAAAACGGCTCAGGCAAGCGTTCGCCGGCAGACCATTGCAGTTGAGTTGAAGGGACAGCTGGCATGAGAATTCAATTTTCTCTCCGTCTCAGCTCAGCCGGTTCGACAGACCGTCACTTCTGTTATACAACAGCTGTAGTATCTCGCTTTTGCATGCAATGATCGCCGCGGTAAAGTTAAGTTATTCGTTCTGATCGGTAAGTCTCTCTTTTTTTAAAACTGGTGTAGAAAGTTATTGCAACTTAGTGCGTAACGTATACGAAAAGCAACAGTAACTGATTCACAAGTTCAAACCAGAACTTCAGTAGTGTTAAAACACACGAACAAACGTCCTTCATTCTGAACTGTTTTGCATTTCAACAATAAGTCAACGCGATGTAAATACAACTAGCTATATCCTCCTGGTTTGGTAGTTTTACCAACACGACTAACTAGGATTGGATTTTCCAATAGCTTCGGGTGTTTCTTATATACAAAGTTGTAATTGAATGTATTTCCTGAAATTTCTTAAGATAAGACCTACTTTACAAAAGCTTGGGTGACCGTTTGACCGGATCTCAGTAATGTGCGGTTGCGCCCGTCCTTAAAGCGGTAATTAACTCATATTTAAGTAATGTTGAGTAAAAGAACTTATAAGCAACCATTAGAACAAACTAAGAGAAACAAAGTAAAAAAGAAGAGAAAAAAATGAATATTTGATAGAACATTAAAGTCGTTACGTATACGTGCATGGCGTTAAATGATTATTTTGAAATCTTCAACAACAAAAAGATCGGAAAAGCATGTTTTGCAACTAACGATACTGGATTTTTTTTTCTCTCCCACTCAACCATATTTTTTATCCGATGTGAATGTAATACAAAGAGACTCGCTCAGGTAGAAATTTCTCACAGTGTCAATAAAATCCTGGGGTTTTTTTTATTGGTCAAAACTATTGCCCATGAAAAGACAATGCAAAATGACAAGTTTTGAACATGTCGATTCAAAAGTTTGTTTTTACTAGTATCAAAACCAGGCCAGCACCCTAAAATCAAATTTGCTTTTACAAACTTATAATTATCAAGAAGGCATCTCATGTTCATGGTTTCAATCAAACCAGTAAAGCGAGCCCGGGATTAAATGATTTATTTCACAACCTGAGTACTAAATTCATAGTCAAGGGTTTTTAAAAGCCTGACCAGTAAATTAACTCAATTCGGTAAAAATTGGGATATCAGTATAAACTGCATTGAGGAAAACTAAACTAGTGCTGCATTCTCTTTAATTTATAACACTTTTGAGACTCACAGCCCTAAGTTCGTGTAAGCTACTGTTGACTTACAAATTACACTTCAAACGATGCCGTTACACAACTTTTTTCTTCTCAGGACAAAATTTCTTGCTTCTGTTAAAGATTAGAGAAAAAGCTTAGAAGACTCTTGTGTGTGCTAGACGGACTGTGCACTCAAATAGGTTTGTTAGTCCTTGCATGCCGGTCAAAGCGGATTATGGTTAGCTAGCTATCTGAACAACTCCAGTGCTGGTAAAACTTAATTGTTTTCGTGATCTGTGCACCCGGCCTCTGCACCTGCAAGATAGAAGTCGTCCTTTGTCTTGTTTCTATATAAGAAAGTTTTCGTGACGAAAAAGCAAATTTGCACAGCGTGTGTTGTATATCACGCTTTAATGCCGGCATTTCCCGTCTTTTTGCAAACCGCTCTTTGGTACAAATGAGGCGGAGATTCACCGGAATTTTGTAGAGGATTTACCATTTTGCACTCCATAACAGTTCAACTGTTGTGTAAAAACAATGCTGTCACTATTAGGAAATCAGCGGGGTGAAGAAATATTGGATGCTTTGATGTAATGTAATCTCTTAAGCTTTCTAGCAACCATTAAACCGACAATCAGTTTAAGGCAAGAGTGCTGTATTGTTTTTCACACAAGCAATTTTACATGAACAAACAATTAATTCGATGCAAAAACACGATAACTGAGTCACAAAGCGAACCGATGCTTGAGAGCCATCGATTAGTTCCGCAACCACAAAGTCGGTGGTTAAAGTCGCCAGGAAACCAACAAAACACACAAATGAAACATTGTGGCCGTGTTTGTCTACACTAGTAAAGTTAATGAACGACTCATTAACGTTTGATCAGAGTTTTACCGCACGTCGAAACAGCTTTTGACAGAGGAACGATGGTAGAGTACAGCATTCTATTCAAAACAGCCATGCTCAACTTTACCTGCACATCGTCACAACCACCTGAATATGTACTCAGAAACATTAATTTCTAAGGCCTTTTTCAAAATGCTTGGAAAATTTCAACGTTCGTTAACTCGACGTTTTTATCTACATTTGAGCTTTTTCTACTCTTTACTTTTAGTAATACGTTTCTCAAGATGTGGACTTTTTCTCTGTAGAACTTGCCATTCTGCTCCCAATCAAGAAGAATGCATTTGTCAAATTTCGACACCGTATCACTTGCAATATCATTGACTAAAACAAAAAAAAAAAGAAAAATCGGATATTAAAAACAAGAGAGTTTTATCGCTCCAAAATAAACCTCCTTGTTGAACAAGCAATGGATGTAAATTAAGAATCCAATATGGTAATGTCTGTTTACTATGCATCCGTTCAAATAGGAATTTTTGTTTTAAAACTGAAAGTTGCATGGGCTTTTTTTTGTCAGAAAGAAACAGTTTTAAGTATTGTAGAAGTTTTTTTTTCATGTCTCGACACTTGCTTTTTCTGCAATCAAAAGTCAAAACTATTGTTTAATATTAATGAACCTTTCAGTTCAACAAAACAAATTAAAAGCACAGACAGAAAGGTCTTTAATCAATGTGCTCTAAATCTTACAAATCCTGCTTAAGAGGAACAACAGGGTCTTACCATAAGCATCAAAATGCTTGCTAATTTTCTCGACTCCCGATGTGAAAATTTGTTAAGCCTTATAATTTGAGTTTCAATCAACTCCGACATTGTAAAAATTATCTCCCCGCTCGGCCATCTGCTTACTGGTCCCCCGCTGACAGCACCGCACCGCTAGTTTCTAAGTGTTGTGTCAAAACAACTGAATTTTCTATTGTTTTTTCTGACTAACAAAAAATCGGAGTTTGGGTGTTTCATCTTTAAGCTTATATCTTTCTCAAGTTTGATATAAAATTGGTTTTTGAAAAAGGAATTTTTCTTTTTCAACTAACTGGCAAACAACTCGCATATGTGTTTCGAGCAGGTCGCTAAAAAGTTCGTGCGAGAAAATCAACGAGGACTTTCGAATCAATTAGTCTGTGTGTATGTTTAGATCCCCTGATGAAATTCAGCTCAACATTTAAAACACGGTGACAGCAGCATAACAGCACCATACAACCAGAAAGTTTTTCGCATCTAATTAAAATTATTTTTACCAGCTAATCAAACGAGCTAAGTATTAGGCATCTGTGCCACCTTAACCAACACGTAAAAACCACAAACCCTTTCACCTATAGCCGTAATAGTAAAACCTGTTGCGGTATAAAGTCTTTGGAGACGAAAAAAAACATTTGTATATCTTTACAGAAATAATATAACATTTCGCCGGCAAGAAATTTTAAAAGCGTAAATCCACGCATGCGCAGTTTGAAGGCTTGAATATTAATTCGGCATCTGCTGTTGTTGCTGGCCGCCAACCCCACAGGGAAGGCGAAATTAGCCAGGGCTGAGCGAGTCAGCTAATAAACAGCTCCCACAAGACAATGGGCGCTGTCAGGCTATATAAGGCTTCGCTCGGTCGATATCCTTCATACTTACAGGGCACGGACCGACTGTGATCCATAAGGCAGTTGTCCCGGAGCAAGGCTCTCATTGCACCCTGGGAGCTGAACTCCGCGTGTTCCCCAGAACCTGGGTGCACGGTGTGCAATTTTTGACAGTCTGGGCAGTCCTGCGTACGCGCTAGATTGCCCACAAACGAAACAAAAAAAAACTCGAAGCCTTTTTGCTGTTAGATGTGCAAGTTAAATTCGCCCCGAGGCTAAAATTGATTACGGTGTCGAGTGTAAGCTCTGGTTTCCCAACTCACGAGTTTTTCAACCCAGAAACTCACTTTTCTTATAAGTCTTCTTTCTGTTGTGAGTTTGATATTTTATCCTCTCGGAGACAAACTTCGGTTTTTGTTTAAAGAAATTTTGATTTTTTCGGCGAGTATATCACTATACTGATATAGAGTCATCTGCTGTCTGCTAAAAGATTTTCTTCGTCGCTGCAATGTGCAAAAACCTGACTAGCTAATAACACCGATACCATCGAAATCGTGTAATATAGTCGTGCTTTTATAGGGCTTTCAAGAAAGTGATCTTACCTATTTTTAGGTTGCTTGGATCTACTTAACTGCACTCAAAAGTAAACTAGATAAACGAGACTTGCCATACCAAAACAGCAATTGAAACAGTCTTTTTTAGTTAAATACTTCCAAAACAAAAATTGTGAATAGAAAACTATTCATTTCTCTTTCGACCAGCGGCAAGCCGGCGAAATACTTCATTCCTGTCAAAGCAAGAATTTCAGCTGACGGTATAAGGGACTTGTCCTACACAGATCCAGTTTACCAAAAGTGTTTCTACTTAGAGTACCCCAAGTTTACCCTTTTTTAAATTTATGAGTCTAAACACAAGAATACATAAACCACGTCCAGAAACGCGGCAGAACAAAAATCATCCTATCTAAAGCGACCATCAGTTCCCTATGGCGGCTGGCTTGGTTATACAAGGTCGGCAAACAACCACCCTGGCACATGTGGCGACCTTAATTTAAGAGACTGACTTGGCCGACAATAAAACTTAACACTACGCCATTCTTACAGAAGTGTTAAACTAGATTTCAATTTCAAATTTTTTAATGGAGTCCTGAAATTACGACAAATGTTAAAAAAGACAAAGTCCGAATCACAAATTCATAATGATTGTGTATATGTGAGAGATTTGAAAACAGAACCGAGGTTACTATAAAGTTCTGCAACCCAGCGCGCCAACCTGAATTCATTGTCGGTCGTGAGAGTTCACCTGTGCAGCTTTATACACGAATAATGGTTTAGCTATAACTTTTTAGTTCTTAAAGGAAATGATTTCAAGCATTTCGTTTTAAGTAATATAGCAAGTTCTCTATTGTTCAACAAAGCGACATGACAAGGCACCTGCCTTGCTTGCACAGTATAAATACACATGTGAAATCTTTCATAAGGCGTCATTTAATCAGCGAAAACTTCAAATTCTCTTTGAACTTCGCAAAAAGTAGAAATTGTCTTGCAATAATCTTTTGCGAATAAAGTTTTGGCGCAAAAGCAAGTAATTTTTTTGGAAACTATGAGTTTCTAAATATTCCTTGTGCAACATGCAAGTTCGAGAAGCTAAACAACAATAATTTGTTTGCGCTTCGTTGCTGGTCGGATAAAGTGACAAAAGTTAAGCTGGATGAGCCGAAACTTTGAGATGAATTTTCCTGTGATGAATGAATACTAAATTCCATAAGAATAGAGCGGAGCCAATCCTTCAATATGGTTCATAAACAAAAGTTGACAACATTTTGAAGTTTGATTTCCCTCGAGTTCTAAATCTTATAACAACTGAAAATGTTTTACTCCAAAACCACGAAAAATTGAACCAAGAATTAAGATAAACAATAGCACACAGGAAGAGGTTACCGAGAGCGCTCGAAACAGTTTAGCTTTTCTACAACACATAAAACCAGTTTTACTGCTTTGTAATTCACTTAGCAACAGCACCTTGAAATATTGGGACGTTAGAACAGAAATACTTCATAGTTTTTCCTTCTAAGAATCAGTTACAGTTTTCATTGGCATGGCTTACAGTCGATGCTGTTGAGTATCGTTTCACCTGTCTAAGGCTACTCTTCCATGGTTCCGACTCAGAAACTGTCAACACAAGCAGCCTGTCCTTTGACTCTGTAACTCGCCAAGAGTCTGGAACGAGTAAATTATGTGCGCCTGCAGATTCATTGGACAGCATTTTATCAAGCAAACCGCTTCCTTCAAAATACTTCTTTAACCAAGTTGATTCAGCACCTTTTGCGGCAAAAAAGTCATATTTTCGAGAAATACTAATTTTGTTCAAATTATGTTCTGATTTTTCAGTTTTTGGGTTTTGATAAACTTACTCTGTTTCAGCAAATGCAAGGTTCCTTCTTCAAAGCTTGGTTTTGGGGTCCATTTTTTAAAGCTTTGTTTTGTTGATGAAATGAGAGAGCAAGCGCTAACGCAGGCCCCCTCTACCTACCAAAAATTAGGCACTCGTGCCGCCTTGGCCGAGGCGGACGCAAGGCTCAGCCGCCTGGGTTCAAAGCAGCCTCGCCTTGGGAGAAGCGCCTTGTTGATCACAACTTCTCCTGTGCACTGTAAGTTTGAGGAACTCGGTTCTTCTCTTTCTTTTTATAGTCTCAGATTTATTGTTTCATTGTGGGATCTTATCTTGAGGGAGAAACAATTAACCTAGATCTGTCAACCATCTATTTCAAAACTTCTCTTCGACAACAGATAAAGATCTTAAGTGATTAAAAACGAAATGAAAAGTGTCACGCCGCGCCGGAAATTGACGATAGAGCCTCTTCAGTTGTTCTTGAAATTATTAATATATTTGTTTCTTCCAAAATCCATTTTACCAATTATTTTCTTGGGACATACTAAAGCAATCAGGATCGTAAAATTTTTCTTGGAATTATACTTCAGTCAGCGCCCTTATTAACCCTACCGCCACCTATCAACTGAACCAAAAGCTGACTTGATCGATTATGATTCTGTTGGCTGATTTCGCGTTTAATTTAGCTGCTTTTGACAACCCTCATCTTGTTTTCTTTTGCGGGTAAAGCTTAAGGTATCAAGCTGTATGGTTTAATCGACACTTTGTAAACAAACACACACGCCATTACCGCAGTACAAATTTGCTCAACTTCCTAAACGTGAAAAGATAGAAAGTCTTACAGTATTAGTATGCAAAAATGCATGAACGATGAGAAATACTAAGTAAACACTACGAAAAAATGATCATTTACTGCACATGTTAAGACAAAAACCGTGTTCTGGATTTCATGCAAAACCAAACAAAACTACAATTAACATATTTTCTGATCATCCCAAGATATAGAGATAAAACTCTGCTTTTCCCCTCCCTGTGCTATTCGAAAGAACCCGCGCGGCAATTGATTGCATATGACAGTTTTCGCAGGGTAAGCTTTAGACAACAAATAGAAATTAAAAATCGAGAAATTAAATTTCAATGGCATTAGGGATGTTGTATGTTTGTGTTTTAAAAAACAATCAACTCACACAGTATACATGCTGGATTTTCACAGGAAATTATGCTTCTTTCAAGCCTTTTGTTTCACACTTCTGTTGACTGTTTAAATTGAAAACAAAATGTAGGTTACTTCAAACACCAAGCAAAACAGAAAAAGTTCACACTGAAAGTAATCCTCTTATTCAAAGTGCTTGATTAATTTTTTTTTATCGAAAAGACGCCTTTTAGAGTTTTGAAATAGTCAACAAACTTCACAACCACATGTACACATTAGTTGAACGATATTTAAAGCCAGAGTGCAAGAAAAAGTTTGACCTCTGTTAAAACTGAGAACCAAAATAAAAAATATTTGTTTCCTAAGTCATTCATTTTTTTTCTCCTCTCACGCTGAGGAAAGAACTCCTCCTTGGGTTTGCTTTGAAGCTCAAATGTTGATAATGATAACAAAGTGATACGTTTCACACAATCAAAAAAGCTAGTTACAACTTTAAAGTAAAGCTGCGCTTTAAAGCACTTGATTTTTTGAAAGCACTTAAATGTTGTAATGGGGTTGAAAACACGGTCTTCCCAAGGGAGGAGATATTGATTTAGGCGCAGGAAAAATCACTTTCTCTGTTGTTGACGGAAATTAGAAATTTGCTTTGTATTCTGTACGAGCTTGTTGAGTCTGATATCGGCAAGAAACTGAAGATACATTTATGGTTTTACAACTGAGTCTTCTTCGTTGTACAAAAATTGTCGGTGAAACTAAACTACACTTAATTTCGTTTTGACGAATTTCATAAAGGTCAATTTCATAAGTCGATCTATTTCAGCTTCACTTACAGAGGTCTGTGTCCTAGTGCTTGATTCAAAGATGCATGGTATTTCACTGCACTGAAGAATTTCCTGAAATAAACCAAACTGATATAGAGACCACAAAGGTTTTCATCTCCATTTTACTGATAAAAGATAAACTGTAATGGCCATAATTCACAATTTTAAATCGAATGATGGCAATCTTGATGATAAGGAAATAGAGGTGATAAAAATTACTTTCATAATGATTTATTTGTCAACAAAAAGCTAGATATTATAGAATTAAAATAATAGTGGCAAAAAATTTCTTATTGTGTTTATCATCGGTGACTTTTCTGTGTTCGCAAAAAAACTAATGCAAAAAGCAATTTTACTACAACCTGCAGAAAGATTCGGTCAAGTTGTAATTAATCTGTTCTTTTTTATTTATACTGCTTTGTTGAGCTGTAGATTGAATATTTTAGACACTGTTCAGAGCGAATTTACTTTTTTAAAATATTGATATCCCGCACAAAGTTAAGATTTCAAATAACTTCTGTACAGTATAAAAGTAAAAGTCAGTTTTACATCGATCAATTCAGTTTAAAGTTTGAAGTTTGATCTCTTACAGTAGATTCTTGAGTTTTCATCCAGTTGAAAAACAATTATTTCAGCTAGTTCTAGCGTTGACAACGGCATGCCTCAGTCGCCCTGTTAAAGTCACAGATGGCAAGTCAAACCCACATATTGTTAGTTCTCTCTGCCTCTAAGGCAGTACTAAGCTTTAAAAAGATGAAATTGGTGTGTATATTGTGACAAACAGTCAACTTTGCGTATTATGCAAATCGAAAAACCAGTAGATGCGTTTCAGCTGTTATTCTGAAGAGGTTCCCTCGCTCGGTCGCCTTTTTTTTTGCGCTTGAACCAAATTTGTTCTCCAATAATCTAAATAGCGGAAGATCCTCGAATATGCGCTCCTATAATAACCATATTCAGTACATTTTAAAGTTTTCAACTAGTGTATGCTGTTCGATTTTCACCAGCCGCAGTGTTCATAGTCAAAGATCTGGCAGGTGTGTTTTAAAACCGCGTCAATCTGCTGGTAAATAGAACAAACTATATAGTATACACGATACTACATGCATCTCAATCAAAAATTAAAACGATTTTGTGTTAGTTTTTTCTTAAAAACTCTAACACACAAACATTCTCTCGCTTCTAGTTCTCTTAACGCTACCAAGAAAGAGCTTTTTCTTCAAACAAAAAGATAGAATTAACTCATTTTCTATATCACGCTACACTTAAAGTTATTCCAACAAATTTCATTCCATTTATTAAATTTTCGCAATTACAACAAGAGTATATTATTACATTGAAAACTCAGAAAAGATTTATGCGAAGTATATGGAGAGTTAAACTTTACAAAAATGAGATAAAGGAATCTGTTGGAACAGCTTACAGTTGAGGATAGCACAAAAGACTTTTTCTTCTCTGTGGTTTTAATTTCTTCTCAACCTCGCAAGGAGTTCGATATCTTTTCCATAAAAATTATTCTACTTGTCATTTTTTAACCCAGTTGGTAAGTCTTCGCCAAGAACAAGCTAAAGCGATTTCTCGAGCCAAGTGAATTTATCGACAAGGTGCGGCGCTAATTTACCGCGGAATACTGTTCACATCATAACCAAGATGAAAGCGCTCTGAAGGGCAACATCACGTGACCCTTGTGTGCTCTGATGAGTGGTCATCAGCTTGGACCAATAAGAAAGTATCTGCCTTTTGACGTCATTTTCAACAACTTTGAATAGTTTTAAAAAGTGGCGGGTATTATTTGAAGTCTGTTTGAGGTTTGCTGTTGAAAGATTAGCTGTGGATAAATATGAAATGAAGGAATCTGGAACAGGCTCACTTGCTGACTTTGAGACTGAAATATTTAAGAAAAATGACAGAGTGGCGAAGCAAAGATCAAATGTGTTACAGTACGATGTTCTTTATTTTGTAAAATTGTGTTAACACTGATGAGTAGTTTCTAACACATGTGTCGAATGCGTTCTTGCAAAGCTTTTAGAAATAAAACTAATGGATCAACTTCGGTTTCCGGGTAAACTTCCCAGAATTTGGGTAACGTTTGTAGGGGTGGGCCCTTTTCCGGACACTGGGATTCAACTTAGATCAGTTGATGCCTTAGACAGTGCAATTTCTCCTTACACAACCTTGCACAACAAATGCAGAGAAAATAAGTCACTAAAGATACAATGTAAGATTCTACAAATTTGTTTAGTGAAAAATAGCATGGGCTCGAGATGGGAGAATTTAGCAATACAATTAGGACTGAAAAGGTTAACCGCTCTACAGATGGGAGAATTTACCAATAGAACTGGGACTGAAAGGGTTAACCGCTCTAGATTGGAGAATTTAGCAATACAACTGGAACTGAGAGGGTTAACCGCTCCAGATGGGAGGATTTACCAAAACAACTGGGACTGAAAGGGTTTAAAACCACTCTAGTTGGGAGAAATTGTCAGTACAACTGGGACTGAAAGAGTAAACCCTATTCCCACACTAAAGAACCAGGTAGGTATTTTTCTTCAGTTGCAAAGATGTTTGAGAGCTTCAGTATTTTATTCCCCGAGACCAACCATTC
This sequence comes from Hydrozoanthus tunicans, assembly GCA_026413305.1. Classification (NCBI taxonomy): domain Eukaryota; kingdom Metazoa; phylum Cnidaria; class Anthozoa; order Zoantharia; family Hydrozoanthidae; genus Hydrozoanthus; species Hydrozoanthus tunicans. Next base: position 32,762 of record JAOBAT010130297.1, read on the forward strand.
CGCGGAACTCATTTTTTCAGATCGTGTTGTTTTCTGTTCTACTGAGTTTTTTCATTTAAGTCAAATGTCTTTCAAAGAGAAGTCATGTTTGGTAATACACCCTGACCTCATCTGGAGCCAACATCTGAAATATAGAATAGTTTACTACACAAACTATAATGAAAATGAAATTTAAAAAAAAGATTAAAAAAATAAATAAAGATTATGACACAATTCCACCCTGCAAAAAGCAATCTTTAAGAAAGGCTGTTACAATCTAATGTACTTCAACATATAATGCAGGACATTCGTCATCTTCAGTGACTGAACTGTAGCTATGTGACTTATACGTATAAAGGTTGGTTTATGTCAAAGCCAGGTAATAAGTTATGTACGATTATAAAGGCAGTGTTACCCAAGAGAGTAGGACCGTCGGAAAAACCCTCAAAATCCCCTAAAAAATGCCAAGGCATAAAAATTATTCATCCTTAAAAGTACCGGTAGCTCTCGGTTTGAAAATTACTTTAAAAACTGCCAATTGAAAATTGACATTTTCCCTAAATACATGTACAAGCGGTTTGGCACTATGTAATAAAAAATAGTGCTTGCGTAATAGAACGTTCGCAAAAGGGATTTTGTCTTGACTGCAAACAGTTTAAATGGCTTTGAGTTTTTCAGCCCTAAAAAATACCAGGCTCTTGGTTTAACACAGAATTTCTTTTAGCAACCCCCAAAAATCTCGGACTGACTGCATACGACGGTCATACCGCCGGCTGTTATATTATATATTGTAAGGTTTTCATAACTTTAACACTGTACAAAGCTACTAGTTTTCACTGTTGTTGTTTGTACTTCTGGTGGAAGGGGGAAGGGGAGGCTAGAAACACTCTTCCTTTTTCCTGTTGACAGATGAATGACAACAAACACACACACAAGAAAGCTGGCTTTGCTCAATTATCTCATCTGCAAACATTTACAAACAGTCTCGATTTTTCAGTGGCTATAAATTTAAAATATTCGAAGTTGGTCCGTCTATAGAAGAGCGGAAACATTTTGTTGCCGTACGCCATTTTCAACGCGAGGTTCACATTTTGAAAGGAAAAAATTGCGTTTTTGACAACGAGGTATGAAAATATGTTTAAATTCTCTTAACGGTTAACCAAGAGATTTTTGAGACAATTCTTTTGTTAACCTTCAAATTTTAGATTATGCTACTTTTCTTATAATCTGATAAGATCAAGAACATAATTCGTTGTTAAAAGAAAAACGGCAAAACTTCAACAATCACATTACTTTTTGCAAGATAATTCAGTTAGCTCTTTTGGACAGTATTAATGCAGCTTACAAATAATGAATGGTAAAAACTGGTTTGCGTTTCAACATGCGTTATTAATAGCAAGGTTATAGTATAGACGGAGTAATATATAAGATGTCTTTAAAATAGCAGCTTGTATGAGTGCGAATTTGTGTGTTCGCTTGTTCAGTAGTGGACAGGGACTAGGACAATATATAGACCACATGCAGTGGATGTGTAACTCGCAATGCTTTGACCATAGCCAAGAGCCTACGCTATGCGGTGATAAGGTTTTAGATCCAAAAGCGTATCAGGGAATCGACTGCCATCAGCTATACAAACAAAGTTAAAAATTGAATTTTAAAACGAAACGAGACAAAGGATTCATTCAAACTATGTTGTCAAAGGCCCGTATTTGCAAACGAACTTTGATTTGCAATCTTTAGTGTTTCTTTTATCTTTCGACTCTTGTTTTCTGTTCGTTAACTTTGCGCTTGTGAGAACTGTTAGTTGCGAAGTTATGATAATCTGAAAAGTGTGTTTAAGTAATGGTCCGTGTCCCATTGTTCTGCGGCATTTCGCTTTCCCCACGCCAGAATGTATAAATTTTCATACTGAGAATACATCAACTTGTGTAAAACATAGTTTTAAAGTTAAAAGCAGTGAAACTTTATTCTAAAGCAATGCTTCTTTTGTGCTACAATAATTTTATCCAATCCTAGAACTCCGAAACAAAAGCAAAGAAAATCTTTTAACTTTCAATGTTCCCCATATGAATTTTTCCTTAAATTTGAAAACAGAAATGTTTCAACTAAGAAGGACTGAAAGAGTGAACTGGAAAGCAATACGTTAGCTTACTTATGAAGACACGGTCAATTTTTAAAGTTTAGCCAATCAGATCAACAGTTTAACAATATCACAGTTAGCACCTTTCTGCATTCCACTCCCGTTGACCTGCCTGGTTCTTACTCGGATCGTTACTTAGTTACTTAGAGCCAGATATCAAAAGATTACGCGAAAATAGTGCGGGAGCTTTTATTGTCATTGCGATATTAATACACGAACATTTGGTGTGTGCAAAACTCAGAAGTATCCCAGACCCATGGATGGAACAGTAAAACTAACAGAACAACAGAAAGCTGCGCGCACAGTGAAGTTGCTCATCGCCTTCACGACCACAATCACTACCACCACCACAACGAATATCATCATCATCATCATTATTATCATTATCGTTATCATTATCATTATCATTATCATTATCATTATCATTATCATTATCATTATCATTATCATTATCATTATCATTATC
>JAOBAT010130298.1:0-12465 GCA_026413305.1 Hydrozoanthus tunicans
TTGGTGTAGGAACACCTCGTGCACTGCAGGTAAACTGTGCTTTTCGGTTCTGAACTCTTGTAATGGAAAGCGGAGCGATGTTTATTTGTGTTGGTACTGCACAGAGAGAGAAAACATGATTTTAGTGACTACAGTGTCACTGGCTTGAGCTGTTTTGACTTTTTCTACTGCCACGTTATCTTTTTATATTTGTATGTTGTATGTGTATTTGGTTTTTCAATTTATTTGCAAATATTAAGAAACATCTAAGATCCTTTTTGTCTTTATAGAGAAAATACAAGTGTTGTTACTCAACATATTTGCGTCATCAAGATAGCAACACTGTTCTTCTTTTGTAACGAGTTTTAAATCACACATTAATTTCAAAGTTTGTAAAAAAATAAATTTAATGTTTTGTGGACAGCTGACTTGTGAATCACAAATTAGAAAACCACAAACCACTTTGCAATTGCTGTTAGTGACTACAGTATCACTAACCGATGTAATTTTCACGTTATCTTTCTCTTGTACGTTGTATGTGTATTTGGATTTTTAATTTTGTCGGTAAATCTTGAGAAACATTGAAAATATTTTTTTCGTTATATGAAAAAAAATTATCGTTTCTCAAGAAACTTGCGCTATTAATAAATACTCACTACTCTTTTTTTGATAACGAATTTTAAATCACACGTTGTTTTGAAAGTTTGAAATTAGCTAATTAGCAGAATTGTCAGTTACAAATAAAAAAGCTATTAGTTTGTACTTTGCTGATATGTATAAATAGATGCTAGAGGTTGCAACTCAGAAACTGCTAAAGGTATTGCAATTATTTTTTGGCAACGTACACATAATCGGATGCTCGTTTATTTTTTTATCACAAAATTATCATTGTTATGCCAAATAACATTGCAAAACCGTCATTTATGACGTCATTTGTATATCAATATACGGCGGACAGCAAATATCAGACAGAGAAGCTGAAAAACAGTAAAATTGTAAATAACCGGTTTTCCTCTCTAAATAATAGATAATAGCAGCTTCTTGTTTGCCTTCACACATATATCGGAACAACATCTTTTATAAACATAAATCATTGAGGAGGAAGGGGATGGGTTATAAGTACGGCTATATGCAATAATTCATTTGATTTCAACAGATAAAAACAAAAGTTATCAGGCAAGGACTGCCGCACTCTGTAGATATGAAAAATACGTGACTTTGCATATGACGTTGTTTTGATGTCATTTGACGTCTTCTGGTGGCTGCAGTTTCGTAATTTTTCGATTTGTAGCGAATTAGTGTTGACGTCATCTAATTGCTCTACATCGATTAGCAATTCAGGAAAAATATTAAAATTATTTTCCAAAAATGAGATTTTGTGCACATCAACACACAAATTCCTGAGAAAAATCGTTGAACTAGATATTTTTTTTTTATAAAATATGGCTTGAAAATGAGAGTTACCATAACCACACCAATCAACTTAATTAGGTTTGAGACCAACCATCTTTTTCCCTGATAAATATTAGGTTTCTTTAGCCGAAGTTGTACAATAGTTATGGGTGATTTAATTTTAAGGGAAAAGAAAAATTATTGGTTATAAGTAACTACCATTTGTTGTAAGGTTCGCTTCTTTAACAATTCCCGTAACTCAGTAGAAGCAGAAGGGCTGTTTAATTTGGTTATCGACAGTTTCTCCTAATACATTTTGCACATTAAAACCAGATGATTAGTATTTCAAATTTGTTGAACAAAATTAGAAATAAATGAATCATTTCATTGTCCCATTTCATTACAGTTTTGAGATCTTTGGAGATTTTGCCCTTGTTGTTTTAGCTTGCAAATTAGTTAAATTTGTATCTCACAATAATCAAGGGGTTTTAAAAGATTGATTTAAACTTAGTTAGATGTGTTTCATGCAACTTAAAAGTCAGTCGGCACTCTAACTTAAACTAATATAAAATCAAAATATATATAAAAATAAAAAATAAAAAATACAGCTTAAAATTTTCAAATAGGCATTTAAAATGTACATCTTGATGTTTCGGGTTAAATAATTCTTATCCAGTTACGGTTTAATAAGTAATGATTTTTTTTTTTTATTTACCAAAAAATGTATACCTTTTCCCCTTTACCTAACTATTAAAACCTAGCAAAGTTAATCTAAAGCCTCTAGAGCTTTTTTTATATTTTTCACATAGTTCTAAAAAGTAAGAAAAAGAAAAAAACAAAACAAAACTTTCAGCAGATTGGACCCAAAATAAAACCCATTTCTTATTCTGGTTTCTTGCACTGACGCGCCCTTTCGAAAAGGGGGATCTTCCAGATTTTAAACGATGTTTGACAGTTTTGAGAGTAACCGGTGGTCATTTCTTGGAGCTCTCTTCGTACTCAGTAAAATTCAGAAACACAAGTTTTCTTACAGGGTCGTGAAGGATTTTAAATTATCGTGTCGGCTACACCATATCAGAAAAACCAAAGAAATTTGACTGAAATATATACTAAAAATAGTACGACACGTTGAATTCTCGACAACTAAGTTTAGCACGAACATTTACCAAAATAAATCAAAACGGAAGAAAGAAATATATTGCTTAATTTAGTTATCCGCCAAGAGCCTAAATAGCTTTTGGAAATGTTTTCTAGTGTTTATGCAGAATAAAATACAATTCATTCAACTCAGTACTTTAGCAGCTGCAAATTTTGAAACGAAAGCACCGGGGGCGCGATATGATAAAACGCAACCTCAGCGTTAAAATATTTATTGTTTGTATACTTTGAAAAATAAAATAGGAAACAAAAATGCAAAGCAGTGAATACAATTACAGTACTTGCTTGGTTTCTATTTTTAATCAAATGGTTTGCATTAAAGTGCAATTCAGAATTAATGAGCAGAAGTAAATGTTTGAAAGACTAACTTACAATTGTTGTTTTTGAAATATTACGAGTACTGACTAGCCCCGAACTGCACGAACAAGCCATTTGATTACTTAACTTGTCAACAATTTGCATTCAAAGAAGAATCAGTAATATTAAAACGCGCGACGGAAGTGAGAGACATGACAGTTTCGCAATTCGTTTTGTCTTGTTTACAAAATTCCCGAAGCGATAAATCTAGTTTTGCACACTTTTTGCCTGTTGTTTGTACTTTTTACACTATTTGTTGGCATTTTTCCTTATAAACTTTAAATATATAAGTTTATCACTGTTCGGCATTGCATACTGAAAATCTAAAAGCAATATTTAGCTCTTTTTTTAGTTTTTCTACACTTTCTGCCTATCACGGTAGTCTACTTTTTAAAATGTTTTTTTTTTAATTGAATAAGCTCGTTACTGTACTCGGCCTTTTAATTTGTTTACAGCCAGTTGTATTACAAATGTAGTTGCCCTAATACAAAGAGGCTTTAGTCCAATCAGATTTCATTAGTTTTTCTATACATATTATTATATTTAAAACAGTCTGGTTTCGAGGAAACTGGAGGAGTTGTCATCCGGCGAATGACAATCGACGTTTTCTTATGTCATGATAAGTTGAGAAGAAAATGCGACGAGGAATTATCAAAAAGCACATTTTTTGTTGTTACAAGTTGAGTTTAAAAATCCCGAACACTGAAATAGAATTCCAAACTTTCAAACTTAGCATACTGATGTTAAAGGGAAATTTTAAAAAAGTTCCCAATCGACTAAAGCACTTATAGACTTTAGCATGAACAAAACACAAACCTGAATCGATCGAGAACCTTAAAGAAAAAGCGAAAATATGATATATTTTATTGTTTCTACTTGAGTTTTTTTTTTGAGTGGATAGTTTTAATTAGCCGCGAACGGCTCACGACTGGAAGTTTTAATCAATTCTCAACCCCCCCCCATAAAAAATAAAAAATTGCAATAAAAATTTTGCAGCACGGAAAATGCGTTTCGTTGTTGAAGTATTAGCTTTTGAAAAAAAATTACTTGAAAATTTATTATTTTCTGCATGCAAGCCTTGCTTCTCTTACACCTATCAAAAGCAGATCAGAGGCAGATTCTTTCTCTTCTTTAGCTCAACAACTCGAGCACTGCAATTGGAATGTCATATAGTTCCTCTCAAGGGAACGCCTATCAGTTATTGATTTTTTTTTGGTACTGCAGTGACTTCCTATTAAAGGAATTTTTATGGATTTGATTTCTTATCTTATTGGGTTTAGTGCACGATATTATTTTGTTTTTTACGTTTTATAAGAAAAGCATATTTGAAACCTGATTTTCATTTCGTGTTGCCACACAAGGACCTTTAATTGTAAAAGATTATTTCCCAAATAATACAGTAAATTTTCTCTTATTTCTATCCAGTACTTACCTTTTCTAATTTGTGTATTATTTGATGATGTCTTAATAAGTGCACCTAAAAAATCCAAGCTCGTTCAATCGATTAAAAGTCGGTAGTATGGACGGGAAGAGAGGAAGTTCTTTAACATAACCATTCTTAAAATGTGTTAATTTAAACACTAAAGGAAAATCAACTTACCTTTGCAATAACTTTCGCTCCACACCAAAGCTAGCGTGAGCAGAGGCAACATTACTCGTAACATTTCATAAGTTGTCAGTTTAGTTTTGTTTTAGTGGTTAAAATTGTGTGAGCACTAGTGCCGTTTCATGATGAAACTAAAATAAATGTTTCGTTTTGCTCCAATAAGATTAACAAACAGTCAGAACTGAAGCTGAAACTTTGTTTCCAAACATCTTGTTTTCGCTTTGCTGGAATGATATCTCAAAACGTGCTGTATACTGAACGACTAATATTCGTATAATTTCTTTGTTATCACTAAGATGCTGAAGTTGAGCCAAATATGAAAGGCTAAAACAAAATATGAGACACTTTACTTTTGCATCTTACCATAAGGAACGTACATTAATTGAATATTTTACCCACCGTTGGATTAATATACATTCACAGTCTAAATCCACTCACTAGAATTTAAATCCGGGATTTCAAAGTAGCCACAAATTCATCATAGGGTATACGAGACTGTTGACAAGAGATTATATTACCGACCGCACCAACAACTCTGATTTTTCCTATGTGGTTTTGAAATTACTCAGATTTCGGTCTTCGTTTGGAACATGAGTTTTTATTCACCAAGTTCCTATACATATATTTTTTTTTTCTGCATGACTGCATGGTAACCATACTGTATTCAAATTTTCTTGCTAAAAAAGGTGCTTCTAGAAAATTTTAAAGATATGAAAGTCACTAACATTATGCAAGATAGAATTTCTTCATCGGTCGCCTCCATTTAGAATAATAAGAAATTAAAATGAAAGCAGCAGCCGGAAAATTGGTCAGTAATCATGCAGCTTCCACCATTGTGCTTTCTCAGTTGATATTGAAGTATTTCAGTTTAGAGTAGTTTAAGGCGGGAATAAACCCAAAGCGCGCTTTGTGGCCACTTATCCTCGTTATTCTTCCAATATCTCCGTCTACAAAATCCCTTGAAGATTTAAGATCAGCTTGAAGATTTTAATATTTTTTGGATGAATTTTGAGTTTTTTTTTTTTTTTGAAGATTGGTAGTTTTAAAGAGCTTTTTGAATATGGTGATTTTTTAGGAAGTTTAAAATGTATTTAATTTTTGAAGTTAATATTTGATGGAATTCGACAAACCGTTCTCAAGCTATAGCTGTACTAGTCCCTCGCCAGGAGGAAGGGTTTGCTGATTTTACTCAAATTTGCTCATATTCAAATATCTTTTTCAACATCCAACAAAAGTTTGGGTTTACTCTCCTCACGGAATGATCTGGCTAAACGCTGAGGGTCACCTGTTTTTAGTCATGTTTTTTTATGTTTCTTTATAGAGCGGCAAACGAACATCAGCACTTTCGATTCAATGCTTCAGCTTATTGCCAGAACACGAAAAGGCTTCAAACAAATGAACTTTTTGTTTGTCTTTGCAAAAACTCAAAAATAAAAAAAGCTTTAGTATAAACATGAGTTGCACGCCTTCATGTTTCTCAGGAAAAAAAGCTTTGTTTAAGAAACAAAATATGTTCTTCGTGTCTCCATAGCCTTGTCGAAACCGAGGCGAAAGTTTGGGAGAATTCGAGAGCAGATCAGTGAACACTCGAATTCTCCCAAACTTTGCCGAGGTATATTGTTGGACTTTTTATTAGACACCCCATTTCCAGAAAACTGAATGCTTTTATTATGTGGAGGGCAATTAATATAAGGTTCAGTTCTGTTTTTCAGCTCGAAAAGACTACTTTTGGAGTAACCTTCGCCTTGCTTGTTTCGTACTTTAGCGTAAAACTTTCTTTGGTTGCCCAAAGCAAATTTAAAATGATACTGATTATCTATTTCTTAAAACATTACTTAGTCTGTACCGTGTTGTCTATTTTTACCGCTGTGTTCCAAGCTCAGCCAAACAGTTTATTTCAATTTTACCCCTATGTTTTCGTATCGGAAAATGTTGGGGTAATGGTAAAACAGTAAAGTTCCGAATCATAAATAAAATTACTATTGTAAACGCTTTTATTCTGTGTGCAGTAGAGTATTTTGTTGATCCTAACTGCGCATCATCGACTAACTTTTCTTGCTCGCTCTCCGATAAATTTGCAAAACGAATGTCTTTTCTTTTCACTGGTAGTTCTTGAGGTACAAATTCTTCAGCCGCAAATTTATCCAGGGCATGCACTGAATAGAAAGTTAAAAGCCTTATTGGACATTTCTTAAAATCCTGCAATGTTATAAAAAAAAAAACCCACAAAATTTACCAAAAATCAAATTTTACGCGACCTGCCATATTGTTCGTGACGTCATTTTCGTGCTTCACAGTGCTACGAAAACACACTTGTTGACTAATCAAATCGCACGTACTAACGCAATTATTTTATAATTAGAAATATTACTGTTTCAACAGGAAACGACTGCCCGACTCCATGCAGGATGAGATATCAATGTCGACAGTAGGAAACCAAATCGTTAACATCCATCAGAGCGTATATCTATGAACCAAAGTGAATTGTAAACCGTATTGATGCATGATTTTCTAATCTGCTATTATGCTTGTGCCTCGACTTGACCCTGACGGGTTCATATGAAGCTTTGGTAACTCTGCACAAAAGGCAATTTAATTTGTACCGTTATTGTCTCGAATTACTTGAAGCAAGTTCCTTGATAGACCGTGCAATTTCAAAAAATTCTATCACTGAGGTCAGTTTAGTGCTTTATTGCTGCAGTTGTAGGGCTTAAGAGTGTTGACATCCACCAAACTCTGACACCGTTTTTGACTGAGTTTCCATCGGCCTTTTTTGAACTGTTGGTTCAATCTCAACGTTTTTGCTCAGGGTGTTAACAAAACAGCTAAAAGTCTTTTCGACGAGTTTTTAAAAGTATGGACTTCCCATTATGCTGTGAGTGTTCTTTTTTTTGTTTGTTTGTTTGTTTTTTAGTCGCACAGCATTTTGTGTTGGCTTAAGATTTTAAAATTATTCTCAGATTTTATTGTAATATCAATAACCTATACTTACTTTTTTGTAGCTTGACCCCAAATAGTTATTCCGATAGCAATCACGGTTGTGCGAGCGTTTTGTATATTTGCCGGAATAAGAGTATTTTTTTTGGTATAAAATGGGTCATTTTTAAAGCACTCTAACTATTTGACTGACTTTGATGCTGATTGAATCAATATGGGGTAATTTTAAAAAATTAAGCCAATTCTACTTCAATATCAGTTAACACACCAAGATATTTAATGATTTGCTTTATTCTCAAGTTTGTTGTTTTGATTGTAGAAACAATCCGAAAGTGTAATGTTTACCCGGTTTTCAAGTTTCCTTACAAGATGGATGAAATAAGGAGCAATTTCTTTGCAATAAACAAATATTTTTGTTTCATAAATTCGTTGTTTAAGACCCTCTCGAGATCTTTTGCATTTTTTTAATACAAAATATTCGTACCATCGGTAAACAAATGATATTCAAGACTTTCGAGCATTTAAAAAATATACATATAACGTTTATGTATAAGAGAAAGATAGTTGGACCTAGCACAGATCCCCGAGGGACTCCATATTAACGTATTGGTCCGAATGAAATCTTAATAAACAACAAAACTTGTGGTCTGAGTCCTACCTGATATATACGATCGAAACCAATCACACACGCAACATCTAATACCATAGATGAAAAGTAGTTTTTAAGAGTTTTTTTTCGTCAACAGTGTCAAAAGCTTAATCTACAACAAAAAAATACCACGCATGTGAATGATTAGTTATATATATATATATGTTGGATTGTATTGTGTAAATAATTTCGAGAATTGCGTGATGAGCAGAGTGATTTTTTTCCAATTCCGTATTGCACATGAAATAAGGACTGATTTTTTCTATGAATTTGATGACTCTTTTATTCACTGTTTTACTTAGAAAAATTGATTGAAAATAAAAAGGAGAAAATTTTCGTCTATAACTGTTTAGGATCAGTGCCATCGTCTGACTTATACCTGGGATAACTTTCGAATAGCAGGTATTAATAAGAAATCATAACAAGTTTAAACTCTGTTTCAGCATATCTTTTTTTATTTATTTTTTTTTTGGTTTGCTGAAGAGACCATCTCACAACATGCCGAGCATTAAAGCAAACAATGAATAGTCCTATTTTTTGTTTTAACAAGTGTTGCTGAGACCTGTACATGTTGAGTCAGAGATAAATGTTGAAACAAAATACGAAACTGCTTAAGCTTTCTCATGGTTTGATGAAAGTAAAACTCATTGTCTCTTTGTTTATCATTTCTAAATGATAATAAATCTTGCGATGAGTTTCAAATTTGGCTAAATGCGTTAATTCAATCAATAAAGTGCCGGGATTTAATTTGAAACCAAACTAAAGCTTTAAGTTTAGTTTAAGTTCATTTACTGCAGCTAACAATAAAAGCTAGCGAGCTTAGCTTCGGTTTGAAAGATGTTTCATGAATTTTCATTTGCCGTGTTTCTTAAACACCAATATTGAACAAAGACGTATTGTAATGTATTTTATTCTATTGTATATATTGTATCGTTACTTCATAATGATTCCACATTGATGAAAAGAATGGAAGAATGGCATCCTCTGCCGTCTTTGCTGGTATCAAACTATGTCGATTAGGTCAGTTGGAGTGGTTTAAGGTCTCCTGTATTTACACGTGTTACTTAATTAATTCATTTCAGCAAGAAAGGACGGCACGCCCGATGAAACCGCCCATCCCCGAACAAAGCTACAGAAGCAACCTCGTAATCAATTACCTCTATTTATAGCTGCTTCCTCTTTAAGCTGAGAGATCTCCAAAAACATCCACTTGGAGGTATCAACAACAAAAGTAAAAAAAAAAACTTTAACCCTAGAACGCATGAAGAAAAAAATTACAGGAAGGCACGAGAAGGACGAGGGGAGGGGGGGGGGAATAGACAAGACAAGACAAGACTTTTGTATTGTACTAGTTATTGGTTACAATCTTAACATTTGGTATATTGCATTAATTGTCAATTTGTGTGTTGCACTTATCACTACTTTAATATGTTACACTTATTATTATAATGATCATATTGATTATAATTATTATTATTATTATTATTATTATTATTGTTATTATTATTATTGTTATTATTATTATTATTATGTTTTGGTATTTTGCGCTAACTATGATCAGAACAAATTGATCAGTTTCCCTCAAAGAAAAGAAATGCTTTCAAAAAGCCCATTTACTATCTAATTTTGCTGCAGTGTCATTCATAACTGCAATGTAATGTTCCGTTGTATAGTTTGATTTCATTACTTGCCTAAAAAGTGTAAAATTGGGGACTCTACTTTTTTTCGAGAAGTCTATATATGATATTTTCCTAGAATTAATAAATGATTAAGCAATGGAAAGTGATGTTCAAATATTCCTACCATAAGATCCACAATGGATAAGCTTATTCTTTTACCTGCGGCGAGAAGCCAGAATTCTTCAAATTGCGTCCAAAACTCTCTTGAATGTTTGCATGAATGAAACAGATGGTCCCAATACTCAGGAGAGGCATCACAAAAGGTGCAGAGATCACTAGTGACTTTTCCAATTTTGGTAAGTCGAGAGTTGTTCCGCAATTTTTCGATATATTGCGAAATAGTAATGACGCCCTCTAATTATTGTACATCGGTTAGCAATTCAGGAAACAAATTGAAGATGTTTTCCAAAAATGAAATTAGGTGACAATCAAGACATAATTGCCTGAGAAAAATCGTTGAAATTAGATATTTTCTTTTTTTGGTAAAATATGGCTTGAAAATGAGAATTGCCATAGCAACACCAGACAACCTAATTAGGTTTGAGACCAACTTCGCGGGGGGAGAAGACAAGTACTGAAAGGAAGAAAAATAGATAGGCGACTACATGTGGCTACTGCTTTTTACACTTGGAATATTCCAGTTTATAAGGGCTTTTGTGTTCTTTTAAGAAAATACGGTTAAAAGGTTAAAAAAGAGATTGTTCATGGACCCATTATCGAGTCTATTATAATTAATTATAAAAAACAAAAATCAAGAAGAGCGTAAAATATTGAATCAGCAAATATCTTTTCGCAGCAAACTTGCATTTTCGTTTTCTATTGAACTTAGATAGAGCTGGCTGTAAACACTCAATTTTTTTTTCGACAAAAATAGAATCTGTCACTTGCCAAACATTTAACCTAGATTTTTTTTTCGAGTTTTAAGAGCGACTCTCTGTAACGACTGGGTGAAAAAATGTGGCACAAGTTCAAAAAATGACCTATCCTCATATTTCGCCCACAGATACCCTATGGTGTACCTATAAGCGTGAGGTACTTTTTAGTTTCTAGAGAAATTTTTATAAGGAGAAATTTTCGAAAAACCCAACATGACTCGGGAAGCCGAAATCTTCGAAATTTCGATCGAATTTTAGGGTCGAGAAGCGAAGCTCGCGCGAGGGCGCAAAGCAAACCAGAACTGTTTTTGGTGTATAACATGTTTCTAGAAGTAAATATCTACAGGCTAAAGCAAATTTTAGAATTATAACTGAAACTACAAATTTCTGACAGGCCCGCTAAAAACACCAAAATCGTCGAAGCGAAAAAAAACGATTTACTTACTTTTTCCAAAGGACAAAAAATATATGCGGGATAACTCAGAATTCGCTCAAGTTCACGTTTTAGCAAGAACAGGAGTTGATCTCACTCGAAATAAAAAAATTATTTGTGGGGAAACTATTTCTTAGTAGAACGGCCCGATGAAAGTCTTGCTTTAATAATTCATTCAATATGTGGCGAGAGAGCGTAAACAATCTCCTCACGTGTTGTCCAAATTATTTGCTAAATCGTTCAATTTCGTTTTCATATTTTACCATATTTACCCGAATAACCTAACTTTATTTTTCAAACTGATAATTAATGTTCAAATTGAGTTCTTTAAGTTCTTTCAGGTTGTTTTCACGTTTATTTACTTTGTCAGGCTAGATACACGTGTTATAAATACTCCCATTCCGCGCAGTTCTAACCCTACAAAAACCGCTTAATTTCCTTCAGGAACTGCTCAGAAAATTTTTAGTTTCAGTATAAACAATTAATGGCTAGTGTAGTCTTTTATGCTTTCCTTTATAGCTCTATTAATCGCATAATGTTTTTAAAACACTTCACCGAGCACAAAGGTCATGAAAGCTCACGTAACAGATTCTAGTATATAATTATTCATTCGCTTCTCTGATTTTGGTGTTAGATATACGTCCACCCACAAATTGACTTCGGCCTGCTATCCTTTTGGTACTAGATATCAGAAATGTTTTCTATTTGCAGCATTTTCCAACGGAACGGTAACTTCGAGATAGAAATGGTTGAATACAAAAACTAGGGTATCACGCAATCCTTTTGATACTTGTTTTTGTAACGCGCGAAAAACTGTCTCCACCAATTACTGTAAATATCAGAAATTCGAAATATTGGTAGCTAGAATGAAAATTGCATGATTACCTCATTCTTGTCCGCAACTCATTAATAAATAGAGACCTGAGCTTTACTTCACTGTATTAATTTACCCGGTGCTAATAAAAACGCGTTAATTTAAACACCCGAATTTATTTGCTGTATTATTTGGATTTAATTCCTCTTCCAAATCTAATTGAAGAATTTATCATAAGCCTACTAGTTTTTCCCATTGGCTGTTAATTGTCCGTGGGAAGAAATTACGACGTCTCGTTATCGTCGGACACATCAACCACGGAATAAGTAAATAGATATGAAAAGACATTATTCGGCTAACCTCTGAATATTGTAGTACAGATTCAAAGTACAGATGAAACGGTAACTTTCAGGATGGCTCCCAATCGCCAAGTGTGCCATAATATAACTCTTCCCCTCCAAATCCGACGAAGAACTTTTGTTGTTGAATGTATTGTTAAATGGGGGGTTATCTTTGGATCACTCTGTACTTATGAATTTTTTTCGTTTGAGGAAGCCGCCTTTGACACCTCTACTCAACCCCTCCC
>JAOBAT010130309.1:0-12464 GCA_026413305.1 Hydrozoanthus tunicans
TATGTATATTTTATTTTAATCTTCATATTGTTAGAGCATTGAGCTTGTATAATGCCCCAAAAACCTTTATATTATTATTATTATTATTAAAAGAAGGTTGACTTAATTTTCTGTAGATCGTTCTCGTAGTCGCAAAAACTTCAAAACTGAGCTTTTCATGTTGTAATTTTCAAGACTACAGGGTGCAGGTGGCGCGCACGGTGCATTCTAACGTGCAGCTGTTGTATTCACTATTGTTTTCTGCCGTCGTCGTTGGAGTTAGCGTACTCGTATCTTAAACTCCCTATTAAAAAATAAACCGTCGCTCCCATAACGACTATCGCCGAGATAGAAATTTTTCTATCTCAGCGACGCTCCTCGCCACTATCGCTCCCGTCGCTGCTACCGCTGAACAGTGTGTTTCCGTATATCGCTACTGTCGCTGAAACACGTTTTTCGACGAAGGTAGCGACAGGAGAGATTATATGGACACCTGGCTTTATCTGCACATACGTGCAACACTGCTGATTTCACGTCATCACCCAGATCCCACAACCACAACTTTATGATACAAGATCAGTCTTCACATCGCCTGAAGAAGACTAACAGCAAGGAGTCGAAACGTCGCATCGTACGATGAACAATGTCTTTCAATTTAAACTACAGTTGTTTTGATAAGTGTTTTATTCCCAAAAACTTTCCCTATTTACTCCACTCTAATCCCAAAACGTTTCCACCTGTCCAACACCCCGAGTTCAATATTAGTAAGATAAAAGTAGCAATTACCGATTCCAGCTAGAGTTCTGAACATTCCTCTGTAAGGCGGTGTTGTTTTTGAGCTGTCAACCATGGAGGCCCTCTCGCCTTGGATTTGAAGACGTGTTTTTGTGATATCTAGCGGGAATGTTACTTTGGAAAAAAAGAACTAAGTTTTAAAAACATTATTACAGCTTTAAATATTTGGAAACGTCAGTGATGATTTCACTGCGTGGGCACAGAAATCATTTGGAGGAATGGGGCGAGGGGAAAAGGGGAGGAAGGGGCCGAAAATGCACACTCTGATTTCAAAGAGTCACCATTCCCTAAGTATTCATCCGATTGCCAACAAATTTTATGACTAATATGACATTATTTTGTAGTTGAGTATTTTGCTGTTGCAAAGGTAACCGTTTTTCGGAAGAGTGGTTTTTTTTTTCATTTGTTGGCTTTTTTCAATCCTTTTACATATACTTTCACAAATAAGAACAAAAAGCAGCCTTTTCTGCAGAGAAGTCAATTTATTTATTTTGTGTTAAGAAAATAAATCGATATCTATTAAATTTCTGACGTCATAGGTATTGCATATTAAGTCACTGAAAGCTGAAAATTTTGAAATTATACATGATAATGAACATTATCACAGCTAGTTTTTTTTTGTGTTTTTTTTAGTATTCGTAATCTGAATTTTCTAGCAATAATTTTTCACAACCACCAGCCCTCCTTCAAATGCAATAAACATATATATACACATATATAAAAAGTTAATTACAAAAAGGAAAAAAGAAAATGTTCAGGTCCAGATTTATTAAAACGTTTCAGTAATTCTGCTTTCTTCAGTAAAAACTATACATGTATGGTTAAAAATAAAAAATAAAAAATCAATATCAATAAAATTATATATAAAATCAAAAACATAACCACGATTAAAATGAAACTTCAGAGGTTTATGGTCTGTTTTTTATTCATTAGAAAAAATTTCCACCAAACTTAAAAGTTTTAATGAATAAACCAATTGTAAGAAAACAGAGCTTTTCGAAATTATGATGTCATGAAGACGTCACAGTGACGTTTCACTTCAAGCAAACTACAAAAAAAAAAATTTTTTTATGAAATAAAAATCTTTTATTTTTCTAGAGTAATAGGCAGCAAGCACTTTCTGCACCCAACCACCCCCCTTCCTCCCCCCAGTCCCAATCTGGATAGGCTTAAGCTGAAACATTTCAGTGGTGTTTCTGCCAAACTTTACTGATGTATTTAACTTGATAAACAGGTGGCAGCTAAAATTTTGCTCTTCAGCTTGTTGTTTATAGTATCTCTAAGGAAATTTCATACCATAACTGTATACTTTTTACCAAAGCTAAACATCTCCTCTACCCCACCCCACCCCCTCCCATGCATACTTAGACATTTGAATTTGTGACTGTTTTAAAAGTGTCTTCATTTTAAAAAATTTAAACCAACACCTGATTTACCCTTTTAAACATAAAATCATTTTGTTTCAATATTATACAATTGTATAGATAAATTTTTATAGTGTTTTTGTAGCTTTTATACATTATTCTAATACTTATCTATCATTATCATACATCATTTATTAATAGTAGAAGTAATTGTAGTATTACTATACTAATTATCAATTTTTATGATTATATTCAGGCCCATAGCCAGGATTTTTTGTGGGAGGGTGCAACCAAATGAGACGGAACAAATGAGTGCTAAAAAATCATTATTCAAACTAGTAACTGATTTTCAAAATCAATTTAGAAAAGCACAGAGGATTTTGTTGCTTTCTCAGATAGTTGATCAACAAAAAAAGGGGAACCTTGGCCCCCTATTGGGACCCATCGCACCCCTCCCTAGATGGGCCTGAATTTCTGATTCTTTTCCTTAAGAAGTCTAAATATCATTTACAGATGTGTTGTGAGTACAACTTACCTGATTCTGCTACAACTGCTGCAACAGATGAAAGGCAGTAGTTGGACAAAAATCTAGATCCTCTCCGACTGCCTGTCATGTTAGTTTAGTTGAAGAGCCCCTTAATCCTATAGTTTACATTTTGCAGCTTGTAGTGACATATTGCACTCAACAGTGAGACCAGATCTGTTCGATTGATCAAGACAATTTAAGTTATCAAATTAAATAAACTTTTCAAACAGTCTCGATAAACTAATTTCCATAAAACCTTTTGGCATTTTAATTGTTTTTTGATCAACTTAAGAGTTGCTTATTTCAAATTCATATACACAACCAGAAAATTTTAATATTTTATGTTTAGCTGCATTATAGTCCTTTGCCAGAGTAAATATGAAAGAAAATTTTTAGCTTCTGACAGAAATGGTTTGAAAACAATCTAGCTTTTCTGCATGGAAACTAATTTAGGTAATAGTGAAGATCTACAACGATTGCTCTCTAAAACTTAAAGGCAGCTCAAATTAAGGACAGGCCCAATTGCAAGCTCTTTTTTGAGTTGCCTTGCCTTTTTGCAATAACAGAAACTTTAAGAAAACAATATAATTAAGAAAACAATTGTTGTATAAAAATTGAAAAATTTTAAATCTGGATTTGTACACGCTGCAAGCATGTAAACAGTACTACCTCCCTTGAGCAAAGTTTATAAATGAATAAATGAGATGATTATGATGATGAGGTTAGTGGATGACCCTGACTCCTTTGCTTTTATCTATAAACAACGCTGGCAGAGTGAGGGCCTTCAACATTATATATTTGCAATCAAGGGGGCCTACAAAGGGGTTTTGGCGACAGACAACACAGTCTTAAATTGAGGCAGCAGACAATTGTCAAAGCACGGACAAGCAACAAAAATTATCGGAAAAAGCGTGACAACTTGCGACAGCGACAAAAAGCATCAGAGATCAACTATGCCTCAAAACATCCGGGAGTATGTGTATTCAGTTAATGTTTGCACAATATTTGCTTAAAATTGCTTAATTAATAATGAAAAATTTGACAGCGACATTTTGCTTAGATGAAAATGCAACAGCAACATTTTACACTAGAAAAAGACATGCGACAAAAAGACCAAAAAATGTGGGCCAAGCAACATCGAGCGCCTCTTTGTAGCCCTTATAAGCAGCATGTATGTTCTCTTGTGAGTTTGGGACAATTGCTCCCTAAATAATCGCTCCTGAATAGTGAACTATATTATGCACGATTTGCTACATTTAGCACTATTAGCTATAGACAGTACTTGTATTGGATTTTAAAATACTTATAAACATTTGCCTCCGAATTCTCAAAGTTATTTAATGTGTAGCTTATGGCGGCCACTGGGCACGGGGTCTTCAAATTTAAGTTTTTACAGACAAACTGTATTGTATATGTTGTTCACGAATGTTTGGTTTTGTTCGGCTGTAATGCCGACACAATTCAGTGTATTGTGGCATATAGATATTCAGACTGTTCGATAAAGCCATCCTTGCGAAATGTGTCGTACTTCAATATGTATGATCCATGGAGAGACTAGCAATTAAATAGCAAGTATTTCCTACCTTCACACTGTTGTTTTTCATGAACGCCGCCATTGACGAAACTGTCACGCTGTGTCTCCTCCGAGTCACACACTGCACGAAAGTTTGGTCACTTAACCAAGAAACCGCAAATAGACCCTCGTTTTTTCCGGGCCAAAGTTTAAAAACTAGTTTGTCCAAAAAATTATTTTCTGGTTTTTAAAGCATTTCGAATTTCTTGTGATGGGTGAGAAAAAGTCATCGTAACTTTTGCACGTGCTCAGAACGTGATTGAGGAATGATTGACGCGCGGTGAAGGCTGGGAACTGACGAACTGAGAATTATATTTTCTGTTTGCGGTTGAAACATCTTTGATACCCATCTTTCGTCGCATAGCCTTTGCCCTCGTGTGCCGGCATCACTGTTATCACAAATACACATCAACATGCAGAATTTCACGATCAAATTTGTGACTTCGAGGGCATAAACTGTAAAACTGACCGCAAAACTTATCCGGCAGGCGGCAATCCAGAATGAAATGGACGCGAGAGCGGCGCTACTGGTGAACTGGAACGAACAGAGTGCGCGCCATCTTTTTTCCTCCTCTCAGGCGATTATCTGCTGTCGAGCTGCTGGCTCAAAACTGCTTTCCATTTCATTCCGGAATGAAGTCCTTTGCATTTGCGGATCAGTTTCACATGTCAACACATAATGAATACTACTTCGTTCCAGAATGAAACTCAATCCGGCATCATGTAAACACCGGCGCCTAATTAATAGTGTTACAGCAGTCTTGGACACCTGTTTCGGTCTTATTGGGCCTCGACGGCACAGCCGATAGCTAAAAAAAAGGATACGATTCCCACGTTCTGACCGGTAAAGCAAAGTCACTGGAATTTCATGATACTGACCACCTGCGCTGTGCCTTGAATATTAAGAACCAATCTCTCTCTCTCTCTTATCAACTGATTTTGTTCTCGGTAAACATTTTTGCTGTTGAGAACAAATGCAATATCTATACATATGGCACAAATTTAGTAAATTACTATATGAAGCAGATTAGCAGGAAAGGGATATGCAGCTGCGTATAATGCTCTATTTATTTTGATATTCGCGGCTGGAGCTTCTGTTACCCAGAGCACAGTATTGTGTCCTTGCGACAGAGCAAACAGGGGGATAGATATGAAAATAGAACATTTTTAGTATCTAGACAATTAACAAGAGGTTGTACCGAATTACATCGAAAACAATAACAACTGACAACAAATTTATTGAACAAGATAATGGATGGGGCGGGGTGAGGCGAGGCGAGGGCGAGTTTGGAGGGGATGGGAGCAACAGAATATGAAAATCACAACAATATATGGCCAGCTAGCTAGCCCTAAGTCAACCCTGTAGATACTCTGCCAGTGTCCACCTCATTTGAAATAGTATAAGTGACAAATGGCTGGTCAACAGCTTCACTTCAAAATTAACGCCCTTTAACGGGAGTAGTTCGTGTGTTCATCTCTTGATTGGCTTTGATGCATATCCTTACAATAACAAGAAAAAAATTCATTCCACCACACAAATAGAACTTTTATTTCCTAATTCACATAAGGTCGTTATACTAATTTTTTTTAAAATTTACATAACATTTTTCTTGCAACTTACAGTTTATCACAAAACATTAAAGTTGTTGAGTTTGATATCATTTAAATATTTACACTAAATACATAAAAACGCCCTATCAACATTGTCCCATTTTTCAAAATCTCCATAAATAGAATATTTCAATCCAGACCAAATTCCTGTTGCAAAATGTTCGATACCCACAACTCTTGTTTTTTTACCAGCTTATGTTTTTTTTACTTTGTCGCCGCGTCTGCTAGCTTCAAAAGCTTTTTCGCTTTTATATAGTCCAGCTTCAAGTCAAAGCACAGTCGGTAATAAAACCCAGGATCCACTCTTCTTGCAATACCAAGTACTCAGTTTAAAGGCCACTGCTCGTGATGCTGGCTTGATCCCGCAGTACAATGGGTCAGCGGCCGCTTGTCTTGCGTTCCGTCAAAACCCTGCCACGCCCGTCAGTTTGCGTATCTCTTCGTACGTTAGCCAAAACGTTAGGGACCATGGCGCCTGGAACATAGATTATAAAAGTAAGAAAGGAACACCTCACAGTCCTTCCTACTCAACGCCTACAAGAGTTTCATACGAAAATGAACATAATCTCAGCTATAAAATTGAAGTAAAAGGGAAAAAGGAGCGAAAAAAGAGACCTAGTGAGCAGTTAAAATCGCGTTTTGATACTACTACACTACAATGTTGCCAATGGCAAGAAAGGTCTTAAAAGTTTTGCCCCTTGTAAATCTGTGGTTCATTATCGTATTTTCAATGCCGTAGTGCTATTCTAATATCTTGATAGCTGCACTCCGCAGCGTACATTTATTTTTCATAATAGTAGGTATGACTTGAAATAAAGTCAAAATACCGTTACAACACAAGCCTCGTTTCTTAATCCAAAACTTGGAATACAATGATTTCCTTTCTCGGATTAATAACCATCATAATGTCATACAAATGTTATGCTATATTATGCAGCAGAGTAGTGGTAAAAAATTTGTTTAGCTAACTGATGCACATAACACCGATGTAAAGGGAACATCGTTACGATAATCAACAGATAAACCTCCTACAAGACTATGTATCAATCTGTTCAAGCTCGACTGAGGTTTGTTCCAGACACTGATAAATAGCGCATTTTTTAGTCTTACCATGCGGGACCACGTGGGCAGCCATCCCTTGTAAAGAGAAAAGAACCCTTCTTCTTTGACCTGACAAGAAAGATGTTTGGACCAGTTATTAAAGCGCTACAACCTATAGGAGAATTCAGTCATTGTTATTAATGAGTCAACTGTTATTTGACTTGTTGCTTGCGACAAAGATTTCTTTTTTTTGGCTGTGCGCACAAGATTAATTGCATCTGTTTCAAGGTTTGTTTGCCCAAGGAAGCATGCAGATAAGCTTCTTTCATTCACATTGTTTAACGTTTTACTAGAAACAAAAACTATTAGTTAATCAGTCGCAGGTTCCACACCTGTAATCTTGTAGTAGCAGGCAGAATACAAGTAGTAATAATAATAATAATAATAATAATAATAATAATAATAAAAATATCTAGCGAGATAATCGCCCTTACTTGCAGTCATGGACTGAATTGCGAAGGACGCAGCTCAACGAAGTCGGACCGAAAGCATGTTAAGGCGCATATTGCTGCCGCTACACGGCCCATGCATGACCTCGGAGCACAGCTCCACAGCCAGATAAAATTAGCTGGGTGTCGATTTTGTTGAGGGAGGAAAACCGGAGAGCCCGGAGAAAAACCCTCGGGGTCAGATTGAGATCGACAAATCTCAGCCCGCAGGCGGAACCCAGGACTCGATCCTGGGTCCACAGTGGTGGGAGGCACGAGCGCTAACCGCTCGGCCATCCTGACTCCTTTAAAATCTTTAAAATCTATTATCAAACGCTCCTTTTCTGGTAGGATTGACCATCTGTAGGTGGAAAACTCAAGCCCTGTTCGGTTGCCATACATCAAGTGGTTTAGAGTCACACTTCAGGTTAAGCTATTTTTCCAATCAGTCTTTGATGTTACAAGCCCGGCGAACCAAACCTTTATTAACAACAAATTAACGTATCAGTTAAAGGCTAACAGGCTGTGTAAAATGAAAGACTCCAGTAAAAGTGCGTGCTCTACAGAAACAGAAGTATTTTGTTCCAAGCGCGCTCGAAAACAATAAAATTATTGCTTGTAAACATTCGACTGGCATTCCATGGCTCATGTGAAGAAAGCCGTCCAGCCGGGACTTTATCTGTCTTAGTTCCTAAAGATTTGAAATCGTAAACAAGTCCGCTCTATGCTGCCGTTTCTCGAAAACCAAATTCAGGCCAACTTGTAGCGAAAGTACCTTCAACACTTGCAATTTGAAAAACCAACGGCGCGAGTTTAAAGATGAAACTTTACGCTTTAAGTAAAACTGACAAATAGACTACGGTATCAATTGCAAGATTTTTGTTCTAAAAAAGAACGAAAAATTCTAAGCTTTGAGCACTACTGGGCCAGCGAAGCGGAGCTCGACTAGGAGACTGGGGGTAAGGCAAAGGAAATCTGGAAGAGAGAGAGAGTCATGTGTGACGTTTGAATCGATTTAGGAAATGTTGTTGTTGACAAAGTATAAAGTTCTTGCTCGCATTGTGCACGATAAGCTATTAAATTCAAAACACAACTCACGGCCCTCATGAAGCAGTCCACAGAGCCCCTGTAGGCCGAAGGGTTGTTCATTATCCTCGTTTTCACCACATCCGCTGGCGTACTAATAATCGAGGCTACGAGTCCTGAACAGGCGCTGTTAAACAAACAGACCACACACAACTCTATTATCATAAACAAATAATTACATATATTTTTGGCTAGGACTGAGGAACCCAAATTTTTCTTCTCGAATATGTTATTCCGCCAAGAGCCTTTTTCAAGCCGGATACACACTGGAGTGAAGAAAAAAAATTGGGCTCAAGGATCATCCATGTTTGGTAATCCTATACCCCGCTGTAAATTGCTATGTTTCCAGCATGGCGAGTCCCGGATGGTGTAGTGATTATCATGCCTGATTAGTATCCAGGAGAGTTGGGTTCGAGTCCCGGTCGTGGTATCAAAACTAATTTTTTAGACGATTGTGTTCGAAGGTGAAAAAGATGCTTGCTTATATATATTTATTATCATAAAGATGCATGAACAATATCGTCGAAGTTTTATAAAATAATTTCAGAATCTTTTCTAAACAAACTACGAAACTGTACAGTGCGAATGAAAACTGAGAAAATGTCACAATCAAAGGCGAAGTTCCTCTTCAATCTCTTACTTCTCCGACTACACAGAGCAGCTCTCAGCTGTCATTCTGAGTCGAGTCTCACCTTGACATCGTGTGCACCATCCAACTATCTGGAAGGTTACTATGTCGAAGAATAAAATGCTTTACTGTATCGTAAGTTGTTAAATCTGCAAAAAAGAATTATATTAATAATAATAATAATAGTAATAATAATAATAAATATCAGATGAACGGTTTAACAGTATCACATTTAGCAACCTTTTGCATCAAACTGCCACTGACCTGCCTCGTTATGACTTTCTTACTCGGATCGTTACTTAAACCAAGTTAGTTTCAAACTAAAACCAGTAAAAATAATTGAAAGAAGTGTGAAACGAGAACATAATACTGAGCTACGTAACTTGTTCTTTTTTCCAATATTATTGTTAACCTCCTATTTCCATTCATGAGCAAATAATCTTAGAGCTGTGATACAAAACAAAAAGATTCTGACATGCAAGTTTACGAACAAATGTAAAGGCAAACAGAATACTCGCAACATAAAAAAATACAATTTAAAGCGGTTGCTGCCTAATGCTGCTTTAAAGATGTAAAATATTCTCATCTGATGATCCCATAGAGTGGCGAAAGCTGAGATTTTAGGATAATCCCGCTCCGGTCAGCTAAAGCGCGGGAATATAGATATTTGTGGCGGTGGAAATTGCAAGACTACATGCTCTATCTCTGTTGCAATTTTTTTTTTTGGAGCTGAGAGTGTGTGCGAGTTTCCACGACTTTTTTCTAATTGGCCCTGGACCTTTCCATTTAAAACAACCACTACTAATTTTTTTCGGCCGGCTGGCCTGGTTTAATAATGGAAAGCGACTTTAGACTACAAATACCTACCTCCCATATTAACCAGGGCCGCTCTTTGTACATTGGGAATCCATCCCCTCCACAAACCCTTTAACCCATTTGCATTAACAATACTATAAAACGCATGGAAAGTTCCGTGTACCCTATAGGGGAGAGAATAGTATAAATACCATTAAATGTACAAATCATCCACATACCTACTTGAAACTAAAAAAAAATTCTCCTCTATAAAAGCCATTCTCTAACAAAACAAACTCCCCTGCTCCAGCGCTATGCACGATGATGACCATCACTGGAGATCTAACTAGCTTGGTTTACAAGCCACGTTTTAATGTGTTTAACTTTGGTTGTGCTTGATAGCAAAGTCGAACACTCAAGGCAATAAAAGATCAGGCAAGACTTTTTGCTTAGGCCTTGCAACTCGTAAAAACACAAGGCATTGGAAGCTCGGCTCGAAAACAACTATTCATTCTGGTAAACCATTGGAAAATCAAAAACCTTTGAGAAATCCTGTTGCAAGGAAGACTCTTTGAATTTAACCAGAAGCAAATCCGGAATGCCACAAGGAAACTAAAATGCACGGTTTAGAAAATTTAGGAAACCCTATTTGAGCCAGAAAGTAATTGAGGTAGGAAGCTTGGTTTAAAACAGCCACAAGTATGAATAGGAAGCAGTCTAGTAATGTAGAAAGCTGAACTCAAAACAGCAACAAAGACATTTAGGAAGAAATCGAGGAATGTAGAAAGCTGAATTCGAAACAGCCACAAAGATAGCTAGGATGCAATCTAGAAACGTACAAAGCTGAATCGAAATCAATCACAAAGTTAACGGGGTAGCAATCTAGAAATGTAGAAATCTTTGTTCAAAACAACAAGAAAGAAGACTAGGAAGCAATCGAGAAACTTGGAAAACCTTGTTCCGGTTAACATGGAGGTAATCACGAAAACACAAAACACGAGCATAGAAAAAAGTCACAAGTGTTAGGATAACTAGAAAACAACGGAGAAACGTAGAAACCGAGTTCAAAACTGCCACAACAATCGACTAACGTAGGCAGATGAATTCAAAACAGCCTTAAGGTTAACTAGGAAGCTATTGAAGACCGTATTAAGTTAAATACAAAAGAGCATCAAGGATATAACTCGGAATCAATGGAAGATAGTAGAAAGCCTGGTTCTAAATAACCAAAAGGAAGATTAGGAAACAGTCGAGCAACGTAAAAAGGTGAATTTAAAAGAGCGACAAGGATAACTCGGAAGCAATGGAGGAATGTAGAAAGCCTGGTTCAAAATAACCAAAAAAAACTAGGAAGCAGTCTAGCAACGTAGAAATCTGAATTTAAAAGAGCAACAAGGATAACTAGGAAGCAAAAAAGGAACATAGAAAGCCTGAAAAATTTAATGAAATATTTGGCGTTTTTATGTATCCTTTATAGAAAACCTGGTTCAAAATAACCACAAAGAAGACTAGGAAGCAGTCGACCAACGTAAAAACTGAATTTAAAAAAGCAACAAGAATAACTAGGAAGCAATGGAGGAACGTAGAAAGCCTGAAAAATTTAATGAAATATTTGGCGTTTTTATGTATCCTTTATAGAAAGCCTGGTTCAAAATAACCACAAAGAAGACTAGGAAGCAGTCGTGCAACGTAAAAAGCTGAATTTAAAAGAGCAATAGGATAACTCGGAAGTAATGGAGGAACGTAGAAAGCCTGGTTCAAAATAACCACAAGAAGACTAGGAAGCAGTCGAGCAACGTAAAAAGCTCAATTTAAAAGAGCAGCAAGGATAACTAGGAAGCAATTGAGGAACGCAGAAAGCCTGGTTCAAAATAACCAAAAGGAAGATTTGGAAGCAGCCGAGCAACGTAAAAAACTGAATTCAAAAAAACCACAAGGTTAACTAGGAAGCAATGGAGGAACGTAGAAAGGTTCAAAATAACCACAACGAAGACTAACAAGCAATCGGTCGAGGAACTTTGTTACGGTAACGGTTGGCAAGAAGGTAACCAACAAAACAGGGATCACGACCAAATAAAGCTTGAAACAAAAAGAAACCGGGATTGCCATGATACTCTTACACGAAGGGTTGCTGTATTAATAGGTAAACAAGTAAATAATAATTTCTGATGAATTTTCATTTGACTTTCTTGCCCGTATCCTATATGCACTCCTAAGCTACCCCTCCCCGTCACTCACCTTGGAGGCCTTCCCTCAACGAGAACTCTTCTCCCTTCGACCTGCATCTGAACTTTAACCAAGTCTGTCGGGCTAGCAATTAGTTGACCAGTTGCTCCCGCAAGCATTCCCCCAATTACCGATTTCCTGAACAGGTATCACATCGATTATTAAATGTTAGTAGCGTTATAACGAGCCCGTAGACTAAAAAGCTATTCTCAACGGAGTAGGAAATTAAGTAAACTCGTGATTAGATTTGATAAACAAATTCATTTATCAGTGCCGTAAATGAAGTTGAGAAACTGACGTTTCCAGCGTTAGCCCTTCGTCTGAGCATCGGACGCTCAGACGAAGGGCTAAC
>JAOBAT010130320.1:0-12463 GCA_026413305.1 Hydrozoanthus tunicans
TCATCATCATCATCATCATCATCATTATTGTTGTAACTGTTATTAATATTACTGGTATTGATGCTGTTATTACAATTTACTTGTCTTTACAAGTCGAAGTCATCTGGAAGGACAAGTCGTCTGTGTCAAATCGAGACGAACAAATCGTCTTTTGTTGGTTGTTCAACTAACAGATGTGAGTTTTGGAAGCCCTTTGGTCGGTTTGTTCGTCTAGACGACGACGTCTGAAAAGACGAACAAACAGACGAACAAGTTCAGGCTATTTTGTTCGTCAAGAATCGTGTTCGTCTCGTTTTCACACTCAGACGACTTGTCCGTTCTTTGGTGTTAAAACGGCTATTCTAAAGAAAAACTTCATGGGAAAGTGTTGAATTTACAATAAGATGAAATTGTCTCTCACGTGAATGACACTAATGAAAATTCTTAGAACGGGTAAAAGATAAAACTTTAAAACATAAATGCTGCAAAACAATTTTCTTATTCACTCCGATGACTCCGACTCTGAACTCGCTTGTTTCCTTTCCTTTTCTTTCTCTTTCTCCTTCTTCTTTTTCTTCTTTTTCTTTTTTTCCTTCTTTTCATCATCCTATAAAGTTGGAATTATCACTCTGATTAAGAAAGAGTCATATAACAGACGAGTTTTGCTGCAAATTAATATATCGAAATACCACAAAACTTTGTAACGAAGTGGCTCAGTGGAAAACTGGTACCAACTCGGCAGAAATCTCCCCACAGAGTGGTACAGCGGCGTTGCGCCGTTCTTCTCTTAATCCTACATCGAGCTCTTTTCTTCAAAAAAAAATAACAAAAATAAAACAGACAGAAAGTATTAAGAATTTATTAAAGCTTTCTTAAGAAGCAAATCGAAAATGGATTTTCCTTTGATCGAACAATGCCATAGGCGATTCGATAATTGTCTCCTGCAATTCTACAAAGACTCCAGTATCAGCTGGAAAAAATTCTGTAACAAGGGAAGAAGAGTCAAGGCAAAAGTTTTGAAGACGTTTCTAGAGCAAAACCTCCGCTCTGGGGAGAACTCTTAACTGAGCAAAAGCAATCGGTATTGAACCCTTTTCTACATACTGGTAAAAATTTGGCATAAACACTTAACGAAGAATTCCCACTTCCTAATTTTTCTTGAAAAAAACATTGAACATTCACTATACTTACCTTCAAAATTAAGCAAACTGAGTGGTGTAGATAAAGGGTTTAATTAATTGGTTCAATAGTTCGAACGAACGTAATCAATCATTTCCACTCTTTTTAAGATAAAATAGTAAAGTAATGCATTTGCATTTGCGTTCATTCGAACTTCGACGGGAAACGATAGACAGTTGGAATTAGCGGGGATTCGACGTAAAGGAGTTTGAGTTACATGATTTTGTATCTAAGATCAAATCCTGGGGAAACTGAATTTTGTTTGAATAAGCTGGAACTTCGAACTATCCGAGTTTTTCCGGGGCCCAACTGTATATAGCACCTTCTCCATTGGAATACTCAAAGGCATTTTACTCCCAGTGGACAGGAAGCAGACGCGTCAAAGCAGTTCATATGTGCTGGTACTCATTTACCAACCCTGTAAATTTGGAAAGCTGAGTAGATTTCAGCGGGAAAGAAAGTTACCCAAATATTCAACCCTTGAACTTGCCAGGGAAATAACTGGGGACCTCGGGATTGGGAGGGAAGAAAATAAGCACTGCTTAGGAATTCTTGGCTTATGCACCTATCAATATAAAGCACGGGGGGGGGGAGGGGTGGGGGCAAGGGTGGGGATTTGTGTCTGGGAGCCGAAATTTTGTAAAACGCCCATGGGTCGGGCGTCGAAAAATCGTCAAATTAAGTTCAAGGGCCCCACCCCGGGAACACAAAACACATCAAATCTCCCCTCCCCCGGCCCGGGTAACAAGGCAGTTACAAAAGGTTCTGAGAATGAAACTTGGGTGTTATAAAAAATATGTTAGCATTTCTTTAATATGTTTTCTATCACGGTTGAAAAAGAAAAAGGCAAGAACTTGTATTATCTTTGTGGAATTATCGATTGTTATTGAGCACACATAAGTTTCCTCCGCAAAAACCTGATTGCAACTTCCAGTTCACCATGCAACTGAACAAAAACAATTCAAGAGCATCTTATGAATGCACCGTCATGGCACAGGAAGCGACGCTCGGACGATCACGAGGTCTTGTTCCAGTCTCCTTGCAATGACATGGGCATTTTGTTCCCAGGCTCAAATTCAACTGCCCGCCCCTGGGCTTGACAATGATCAAACTGCCCTCCCCCCGGGAAGGCCAGTATCGTCAAATGCCCAGCCAAGGGGCCTAAAAAATCATGTCAAATGCCTGCCCGCAACCCCCACCCCACCCCTCTCTCGGGCTTTACATTGATAGGTGCATTATATGATCTAGTTTTGCTTGGATGGGGATTGAGGACTAAAAACCAGCCGAATTTCATGGATTATTTTTAAAGGCCATACAAATCCTGTTGCTGGCAAGCACCAATAGAACTTGAAGCTTTGTGAAAGGCGAACAACGAGTTCTGCATGTCAAGACTGTCAAAGTAAAATATAGTGTATAATAACAAACAATAAATTCAAAGCAACCCAGAATTCGACACTAACCGATTTCACACCCTCTTTTTCTTCCATCGATTTTCGTTTTTCTTTCTTTGCTTTCTTTTTGTCTTTCTTGCTTGGTGTTTTCTCCTCGCTACTGTCTTCATCACTGTGCTTGCGTTTCTACAAAACAAATGAAGGAAGAGCTTAAAAAACCATAATAGTATTGGCCATTAGGATGATTTAGCATCGCGTATACGCGAGACGCAAACGTGAAATGTGATCACGTCAGCAAGATTTTCCCGCGTCTGCCGTTTCACGTTTGCCGTACGTACGCCAATTTATGGGTTTTCGTGTTTGGTATTTACGTGAAATTTTTTATCTTTTTTCAAGCATAGAAATAGGATTTGAGTCGTAAAAAGGTAAAAGGATGTTATGCTTAATGTTCAGTTAGCTGAATTGAAGAAACAACACAAGAAATTTTTCAGCCAAGTGCCAACTGACAATAATCAAACAATTATTAATTGTGACAGTTTCAGTTTCAGTTTAATAGTGCCAAATAGTAGACTAATCCAGGCACGGGACATACAAACAGTAAAAATTTATTTTCTTTGTTAATATGTATTTTCATAATAAGAATTTTATCGCTTTTAATTTAGATGACACTATTTTCCAGTCTTATTCGAGTCACTGGCGTGTTTTTGATTGAAGCTCACTTCAACGTGAAGCTAAAACCAAAAAAAACAAGACAAAAATGCGGCAAACATCAGACGGCAAATTGACGTTTGCCCTCTCACGTATACGCGGTGCTAAATCTCATTATTGTTTCAGCAAAGCTCCCCACACACGGTTCCTAGACGATCTCTCATGGTTACACAAGATTCTCGTTTAGACACACCTTATAAAGAAATTTGCTGGTACAGTCAAACCTCTATAAGACGCCTTCGGAACCGCCCTTAATATAATAATAATATAATATAAAGGTATTTATATGGCGCATATTTCATATGTATATGTGCACATGCGCCTAACAAATTGAGAAGAAAAAGAAAGAAACCAAAATGTGAACGTTTACAAACGTCTAAAAATTTAGAAGAATCGAGAATTGAAAAACGTTAAAACCTATAGGTAAAAGAAAAATAATTATAGTAAATTAGGTAAAAGCTAATCTAAATAGATATGTTTTGACGGCTGTTTTGAAGAGGATAGAGTTTTGAGCTTGCGAATTTCTGCAGGTAGACGGTTCCAGAGTTTTAACTGTCCTTTTAGAGAGGTGTCCGTCTTATAGAGACTAAAAATACACAGGGTTGTACACCTTTAGAATTTCATAAATCCTGGGTTTTACAGGGCCGTTCTTTTTTTCGTTTTTCCAAAGCTTTTCTAGGGTTCTTTAAATCCAGAATGAAAATAATAACGTTCTGAATCACCCGTTTAAACAACGTTTTAAACAAGTCTAAAATCTTAATTTTTATTTGAAACGAAAAAAATGCATCATTTACCGAATTTAGATTTAAATTTTCCAGGACTTAAGAAAAATTTTTCAGGGCTTTTCTAGGGTTTTCTAGGATTTCGAGGGCAGAAACCCTGAATGCAGTAAATTACTGAGAAAATGCACGACAGGTACCAAGAATTGGCATCCATTTTATAAACGTGCCCATCTTATCTGCGTGTCTATCTTGAGGGGTTTGGCTGTATGTGCATTTTAATACCTGTGTCAAAAAATTCTTCGAATACACGGGAAACCCATCCTAGAGAAATACATATAAAGAATAGACAGAAAGAAAAACATGTTGCCGCAGATGGGATTCGAACCCATTAGGATGGGTTTCCCGTGTATTCATAGAATTTCTTACTTAAAATAAGCTTGTATCCGTTTGGATCCTCCAGCGTAGCTGATTCCTAAGTTTATCTGTGAATCATTAACTTGGTCCTTAGGTGGAAAGGCATGATTATGGAGTTATAGGCTTTACCATCTGACCTCTGAAAGAAAAACTGCCCGGGAAAACCCACGCTAAGATCAACCCGCCATAAGATAGCTATGTTGCCAGCATGGTTGTCATGGTAGTGTAGTGGTCATCACACCCGACTGGTAATCTGGGGGACATGGGTTCGAATCCCATCTGCAGCAACATGTTTTTCTTTCTGTTTATTCTATAATAATACCTGTGTCTAAAATTAGTCAAGTCCTGGTGATGAAATACAGTAACGGTGCGCATACCTTCTTCTTTTCCGACTCCACTCCTGCTGTCCCTGCATCTGATTCTGCTTCCACCTCCTGCTTTACAGCACTGAGAAGACAATTGAAGAGGATGTCGATAAGAATCATATATTTTTTTCAGCAAAAACAAACTCTTCGTACTGTCATAGTCCTAACAGTTGAAAAATTTATTTTTAAATAACGTAAATCCTTGATTAAGGGCTGCAATTCTGAATATTAATTTCAACGAGATTTTTGTGCAGCGCTTATTTGTGGTGCATCCCTTATTCAAAACAAGTGCATCACAAAGAACAATTTTAAGAGAATGACAAAAGCCAGGTACTAGTGACTTCCAAATCTTATTATTCAATCAGTATTAAAACTAGGGAATAGCATGAACACATAGCAGGAAAAGTAAGAAATACTCAAAAGTT
Source organism: Hydrozoanthus tunicans (assembly GCA_026413305.1). Lineage (NCBI taxonomy): Eukaryota > Metazoa > Cnidaria > Anthozoa > Zoantharia > Hydrozoanthidae > Hydrozoanthus > Hydrozoanthus tunicans. The sequence continues at coordinate 5,184 of JAOBAT010130320.1, forward strand.
AGCACTTATTCAAGTTGCAGAGCTTATTAAGTTGGTTGACCTAGGTGCAATGCTTATTCCAGGAGCAGCACTTATTTGAATTGTCATGCTTGTTTGCACCATACAGTAGTGTGTCTGAAATTAAAAAGCCAAAAAGCATAAAAGACGAGGTTGTGCATTCATAATTATTTTATAGTCACTTTTCCACATGGATTAAATGCAAAAAGACGCTTTACAGTGAGCAGTTTCCCTGCGCAGACTGGAAGCACATACACTCAGTTAGCATTGGCAGCCGCTTCAAAGTGGTCCATGTATGCTGGTTCTCAAATGCAAACTACTAAGGGTCTTTTCTATTTACCTTTAGCTATATCTATGCAAAGGCAACATTATTTTCATTGCACACCGAGTTGACTGTAGATCAGAAGAACAACAACTGTGCAGTATATAGCCTTACCTTAAGTCAGGATGTGAAGCCTTCCACAAGTCTGGTGTCTTTTCATTGGGTTTTCCATGCTTATCCAGTTTTCCAGACGCTATCAGTTTCTTTTTCTCCAAAGCCTGCAACACAAGTAAAAGGAAAGACACTTTAAATGAAAAAGAATTAAATTCAACAGTAGTTACACTTCCCTATCTTTTGTTCCTTCTTCCGTTGTGTTCCAATCATCGGGCCTATAATTATTAACTTGTATTACACCTACATACAGCTGGTGTCAAACAACTCCAAACCTTGAAGTTGCCCTGCACTCTATCATGTTGTTTTGAGTGAAATCTTTAATATTGCTTGAGAATAGGTGCTTAAAAGAAAAAAATGAACATCAGATTTCAATTTCTGTGATAGTTTGACCATTCATCCATGGATGTGCGACAAAAAGTCTGGTACTGTTAAACAACTACCACTCCCTCAGTTGATCAAAACAAGCTAGTGCAGAGATGAATGAATGATGGACCTTTATTTTCTCTTTGATATGTTAAAATGTTTAAAAGAGAAGTACATCCCTCCATTTAATTATGTTTTCATAAGATAAGAAAAATTAGACTGACTAGTTGCACAGTCTTGGTGAAATAATCAATAAACACTGTGGCACTTTTTTTATAGTAAAATAGGTAAAAAATAGTATTTGTGATTTTTAAAACTTAACGTTTTTGATCTTAATCGAGTTAAAACTCTGAAGATGATCTGTTAATATCGAAAACATTAAGTTTTAAAAATCACAAATACTATTTTTTACCTATTTTACTATAAATTTTAACGAGGCGGAATTATGACCACTGTGGCACTTAGTTGAGGGTTTACGGTAAATAGCAGACTGAAACAGTACCTTTGGCCCCAGTCCCCATTTTCGGGGATATGTGTCTCGCTCCATTATCACTCTCTTTATTTTAGCAACAACTCCATGATCACATGCCGCCATTACTGCCGTTGTCATGAGTGCAATACCTTAAACATTCAAATACACAAGTCAACAGTCTCCAACAACAATACTGATGTAGTGAAAGAATTTTAACTTTTTTGTCTTTTGGCTATTACATAGGTATCAAAATAGAAAAAATAAAAGTAGTAGATAGTTTTAGATAATTTTATAAACCAAAACTTTTCTTTTATAATTATGAAGTCTGCAAAGTTCACATATCCAGAGACTACTTTAATTGCCAATGAGTCAGCCAAGGGACTATATCCTATATTGCCACATTTAAGCATTTTTTATAAAAAACTAATTGCATTTTAGGTTATTTGAGTCAAGGTTGCATTTAATTCTGTTCTCCTGTTCTGACAACCTTAACGATCTCAACGATCCTGAGGTTCTCAACGATCTTCTTCAGCGCTTAGATAAGAAGGTATCACACTGCATCAAAATGAGATTATCGAGGTGTTTTTGCCAGCTGTTGTAAGGTTGTTTGGTTAAAAAAGGCTTACAAAAGTGGGGGTCACGGCACCCTAGGACCCCCCCCCCTCTTTGCTATGACCCTGTTGTACCTACCTAACTATCCTAGGACTGACAACACATCAGATTATACAGCTGATTGTATGTACTTAAATTAATCTACTTAAAGTGCTATCACCCCCATTTTGATGCACTTTTGCCAAAAAATTTTCATTTCCAAGCTTTTATTTGACACCAGAGTCACCTCATTTGGGTAAAACCAAACATCTGTACAGGCGATTAAATATGCTGAAAATAAGTTTTTGAGTTCCCTCTGGACAACTGGCCAATATGCAAACACCCTTGGGCAAAAAACTAATGATGTTGTCTTAGGCTATTGTTGCTACACTAATGATGACTCAAGGGAGGAAAATTCAAAATTGCAAGGTAATGTAATGTAATGTAACAAAGACCAAAGACATAAGAGCCCATTGTTGTACAAGTTTTGGCAATAAGCCAAGAAGCTAAAAAGAAGTTTGGTTTGAAAGAACATTGTGGTTCCATAGCTATAACTAGATTTATCCATATTTTATTAGTTCAATGGAGCTAACCTTTGTGACCTTAAAACTTTTCAGTGTTGCTCATAGGAACTTAGTGTTAGCTACATTGAACTATTATATGTATATATGTAATTATAGCTACCGCAATGTACTTTCAACCAAACTACTATGAAGTAGTCCTGGGCAAGTGAACAAACTGGTCTAGAGCCTTATATGTAGCTGCCACTAAGTACCAGCTTAAGTTTTAGTAGCCAAGGGCTACTGCTAAGGCAATTCTTCTGTGATGCAAAATTAAAGTCTCTACCAAGCTTACTTTTTAAAGTTCCAGATGAAGAGTAGAACCCTTTAATAATAGTAATTTTCGAAAATAAAACCTTTTCTCGCTGTTCCTGTTACATGTTTTAGACTTGAAGCATGCAATGATGATGTAGCACGAGGCATGAAGCAGAGACAATCTTTTTTACCTCAAAACATTGGATTCTGGCTACAATAGCCATAATGTTATAACTTTAATTGATGAATCATTCCCTTGAAATTGTTTGAAATAAAAATTTTGACATTTTTTAACAGAAACAATTTTTTTAAACAAAAACCACACAACTCACTGCAGCTACGTCAGAGGTTACCAGTCCCCGGCTGCTCAGTCAAAATTTACATTCCGATCTTTTTTTGGTTAAAAAGCATACGCAGACATTTTCTTTGGTTATTTGAGTTTTGAATTCACAGATAACAACAGTTTTAATCCAAAAAATAAAAAATTAAGCTTGATAGGGACTTTAAATTGACTCACACAAAAAATTCACATGAGGCCATTCTCACTGCAGCATAGTAACAGAACATTCAAGAATATCATTTCCAAAAGCTTAAGCTTTTACCTAGTGCAATAGCCTCTCCCTTAGTTGTCATAATCACAACTTCTTCATTCAGCTCAATTCCAGATTCATATCTTAATAACCCAGGTATCATTAACTTTGCTCCATAACAGATTGCATTAACCTGTAAAACACAAAGGAAAAAATAGATTGCTTCAACTGATTTTGTTTTATAGAATTCTTAATATTTGATCGTATCATGATAATTTACAATCATAAATAAAAGGAGACATTTCCACTCTATAACATTGCCACAAGACTAGCAGTAGCACTGAGTCAAAACACTGCGTTTATTTTGTTATGATATATATATATATATGATGATATGATGATATAATATATGTTTTGATGATATAATACCTTTCTTTTCACTAATTTTGTTTCGTTTGAATCTATTTACAATTTTACTTAGAGCTTATAACTTCTTGTGGTTATAAAATGAGTTAGCTTTTTAAACATGGTTGACTTATACTGAAAGACTGTGACATTTAACCAGCTCACCCATGACTTATGTACCTCAACTTATTTTTGTTGTTGTTACATTAAAGGAGTTATGATGTTGATAATTTGCGTTCCAATCGACACAAACATATCAGGTGTAAGGATGAATGCAATTAAATTATACAATATAAATGTTGCAATCTGATAAAGTTTACTTACAGTGCTGTCCTTAACCACAAGTCGCTTGTGAGAAGTGAGGAGAGCCTCTAAGGGCTTGATGACACGACGGAGATATGACTCTAAAATTAATAACATGAAAAATCATGTGTAATGAAGATATGCTAGAAAAAATAAATAACATAAAATAAGAGAAACAAATGCACAACTGTGCTTAAACAAGAAGAAAAATAATTATTATAACTTTTATTTTTAGAGATAGTTTTACAAAAAAATCAGGATGAATTAAAGATGTACGACTTTTCAACTCCTCCAACATTAAAACAACATTAGTATTTAGGTAGAATCACAATGGCACTAGTTACAAGTTATTTTTTTTAAAAAAAGGTGCCATACCAACTCTAGAGAATAAAATTTTAATAGAAACTATTTTTATTCCCTTCAATACCCTTAACACTCAGCTATCAAACAAAACAACTTCTCCATATATAGCATGATTGGTGTTCAGACAAAAGGTTATAAGCCTTACCATCTTTGGAGTTATCATATGTCCATTGCGCATCTAACAAGTCGTGCATTGTTACTAAGCCTTCCTGTAACACAATTACCAAGTAAAACCATTGAAGTTAAGGTTGTCAGAACAGGAGAACAGAATTAAATGCAACCTTGACTCAAATAACCTAAAATACAATTAGTTTTTTATAAAAAATGCTTAAATGTGGCAAACCAGATGTTTTGAAAAAAAGATTTTGTTTTACAGAAACTTTTATTATGGATATTAATTATATGAAAACTGCTCACTAAATCAAAATAAAGTGTGAAACAGAAAAACTTACATTTTCTGACTGAATTCCTGAGCGAACTCGCCTGAGTTCCTGCATGTGTGCTCCTATACCAAGTAGCAGACCAAGATGAACACATAAAGTTCGAATATATGTGCCTGCCTCACAGCTTACCCAAAAAACGCCTGCCAAAACAACATGACATATGGGTTAACACCAATACCAATACAAATACAAGAACACAAAACAGCAACACTTCCACTGTCTACAAAATAATTACAAATCAGAGCACTCTACTCAAAATGGTATAAAAGGCAACCTTAAGGAGGCAATCTCCAACCATCAAAGACTAAGTTTTAGTCTACTTCAAATAAGTTCATTCACTGAAACAAACAAGCATGGGTTGGTTCATGTGGAGTTTGAGGATCTTCTCAGTGAGAAAGACTTGCAGTTTGTTTACAATGCTAAGGCATCTTTGAGGTTCTCAACGATCTCCTTCAGCGTTTAGATAAGAAGGTATCACGCTGCATCAAAATGAGATTATCGAGGTGTTTTTGCCAGCTGTTGTAAGGTTGTTTGGTTAAAAAAGGCTTACAAAAGTGGGGGTCACGGCACCCTAGGACCCCCCCCCTCCTTGCTATGACCCTGTTGTACCTACCTAAATGTCGTTCCTTGTCATACTCAAATAGTTTGCTTTCATAAATTGTCCTGATTCTCAACTGTCTCTTTACAGCTGAAATCAGGGGAGGCCTCTGGAAAAGGGCACCTGTCAATGTTTCAATAGCCTTCAAACAACAGAAAAAACATTCAGGTTATTGCTAATTTAAGTGTACAGCTACAGACAATGTCAACAAAAATAACTCACATTAATAATTCTCATTTTCTCAGTACTAAATGTGACCCTTCATGGGACACATAGGTGATGACGTGGGCAACTGCACTGCACACAAAGTGCATATTTAATAAGAAAAACAACCAGTTTCTTTTGAACATCTCTTAAAAATTATCTTGATATTTTGCAAAAAACTGTTCAGCAATCATGTTTAAGTGAAAAAGTTGTGTTACACTGAAAAAAATGAAAAAATTTTGCCAGGTTGTCACACTATGTTATATTTCCCTTTATATTGAAAACAGCAGGAAAGGATTTCAATTATGTTCTAGGTTGGTGAAACGATAACAAAGAGTTTGAGCCATGCATGGTGAGAAGTAACTATTTGCTCATGACTTTTAAATAATAGAAATTTTTGCTTTACAATGCATTACTAATTTTGGTCCAAAAGGTTAAGGATTGGCAACAGATTTCAATAAATTGAAAATTTGCCTGTCTAACAACTGAGACTACTAGTCAAAAAAACAATTATGGTAATATCTCAAAACCATAACACGTTTTTCACTGCTGTTCCTCATCTAGAACAGTCGATCAAATGACAATCAAAATACTTCATGTCATAAGCACTTTGAGTACATAACAACCTGGAAACAACTCAAAAAAAGTTAACCCACCTTAGCTAGCCTCACTTCACTTTCAATGGCTTCATGGAGTCTCACAATGCAGACATACTCTTTTCCTATACAATGAGAACAAATTGCCACACTCCATCATGTTTTTACCTAATGTGCTAAATCACTACTTAAGGGGCTGTTTACAGTTTCAAACATTTATCCAGTGAACAGAGTGTGCCTTTTTGAGTATCTCTTTCCTTTATGGTACTGCGCCCAGTGTTCTAGCCAGCTGAAACAAATGACTGGGCACCCTGTCACATAACATACAGTACCACTCGAAAGTATTGACCCATTTGCCGCGTTCTTGCCGCGTTCAAACTGCAATTTTGGGCTGCAGTTTAGACGCGATATTTTGCGGTCGACCAAAAAAAAAAACTGCGTTTTAGACACAGTATTTTGCGGTCGATAAAAACCCCTCGTGTTTGAATAGAGTGTTAACTCCTTTGTTTTGAAGTTCAATCAAATTTAAAATATCATTAGGTGAAACATTTACGCTCTGACGATTTCCACGTGATACTGTTAACATGTTAAAATCCGTCAAAAATCGGTTCTAAATGCTTCTGTTACTGCTAGAAGAAATAAAGTCATTTCTGGAACAGTGCTTAAAGTAATTTAAACTGTTTGAGAATTATACTTAAGTTCAACTTGTAATGAAAGGAGCGTCTAAATTCTAAAAATGGTTGCAATCGAGCGAAACATACATTCCGCTTGCCGCTCGATCTTTTCACACCGAACTCTTAAAATAGTGAGTGCATTTGTCTGATAATTTTTTTGTTGAGATTATTTTTTATGCCGAATTGAAAGAGTCAAATCTGTTTGTCTTTTTATCGTTGAGGTTAATCGAGGTTTCTGAAGTACAAGAATCGAAAAATAAAAACGGCATCAAAAAATATAAACGGCAGGTTCAGTTAACTCATGGCTCACGCGGGAGTCATGTTGTTTCGTCACGAGGCTAACTTTAAAATGACTTGTTTTAAAAACTAGACATCAAATGATCAGACCCAAAGAAGTTTGGTTTTGGTGTTTCCTGCATTCTAAACAGAACCCCTTTAAAGTTCTTATCCTCTAGCTGAAAAGATTGAGGAATAACAAACTTCTCAGTAG
>JAOBAT010130331.1:0-12460 GCA_026413305.1 Hydrozoanthus tunicans
CTACTACTACTACTACTACTACTACTACTACTACTACTACTACTACTACTACTGCTGCTGCTGCTGCTGCTACTGCTGTTACTATTACAACTACTATACTGTTACTACTACTAATTCTACTATAAAATTACTTCTTCGACTAGTATTGCTGCAATATTTAGGAGCTCTGCAGTCACATTATTCCCCTCATCATGAAAATGTTAACAAAATTTAATTGGAAATTGACATCTTCGTGCCATTTGATTTTATAATTCAACTGACGAGAATGTAGAAAACGATGCAACGTACTTTCTGTTAAGAGAAATTATTTTTTTGTTTGTGTTTGCTGGTTGACCCAAAAGATAAATGTGGTTTCATGTGAACTGAGTTTTTTATATCAAAAGCCTTTAATGTAGTTTTTAATTATAATTTTTAACCTATCAGCTGAAGTCACGATACATAACTAGTGTTTTTAGTTAGTCACGACTTTGGTTCATCATGGAAGTTGTTATTTGGTGCCTTCTCAGCGATTTAGCGAGGTTTGTTCTAACTAATGCTTAAGAATACTTAAAAAACGGATAGCTTTGAACAATCATGGAACCTCTTCAGCTACCAAAAAGTATTCCGTGTATTACCGTAGATTATCTCCATTGACCAAGGTCAATGTTCTTTAAATTTTGTAACAGTTCACGCGAGTGGAGGTGCATATTTTGCATTACTCACATACATTTTATGTTTCCCAAGCTGAACCAAGATTCAATTTTCACACGAGAATTATTAGTATCTGATTCTGATTATATGCCTAACAAGATTCGATCAATTGCCCACTTTGTAGCTAAACCGGAACAGAGTATTTAAGGGTATTTTCCAGTACTGACTTCACGTATCTTTTTCCCCTTAAGTTTTACCCTTATACCGTTGGGGCATAGTTCGTGATGATTAATTTGTTTAGCTTGTCAACAAATTAGTCAGACAGACACGTTACTGACAACCCCTGCGGCATTTCCCCATTTCAGATCTTCTGCTTACAGTGCAACTCTTTGCTTGCTTGTAAGGTTCGGAATTTTGGCTCGAAAACTCCAGTTAAAGCCACGTGGGCATGGAACCAATCAACAAATTTGAATTGGTTTATTTTGAATAACTAACTTAACAGATCAACTGAAACTCGCATCTTTGTCATTTCTTAATTAAAAGCCTTTTAGTTCCGAATTTTACAAATGCCGTGCTGACAAATTCTCCTAGTTTGATGTGTCAGTTGTCTGCTCGACCCAAGCCCCCTCCCTCTCTCTCCCGGCATGCCTCTCGGCGGCTTGGACCGAGAACTATAATTCTCCAGGACCAACGTTTTAACAGAACAGAAGGAACTTTGCTTTTAATCTTTAGTGTAAAATATGTGACATGCGTTTGCTACAAATGACGAAATTACAGAATAAACGTTTTGACTAAACTGCCATAAAAAACTTATTTCTTTAATTCTGTGATTTTGATCTTGAGTTTTTAAATTTAAAATCATTCACACAGTGACCAAAGACTATTGAGTGCTGGAATTTGAAACTACAGTCAAACCCTCAAGACGACGACCACAAATTTTAGTCCTTGATGTGGTTTTTTCTCACTCATTTACTGTATCTTAACTCTCCATAAGACGGACAGTTAAGGCCGGTCCCAATGGTGTTTGAGTGATTTAGTCGTCAGGGGGGGAGGTGGGGGAGGGGCGTATGAGTTTATAAGAAAATAAAAACTTTCGCATGGCGCCAGTGAGCCTCGCCTTCAGGCGTTTGGCAGTATCCTGTTTATCAACAAATCTCTTTGTACATGTTGAGAATTGAGTTATCAAAACAATAGTTCTACAACCGGTCTGGGCTACTTTAACTTTGTTTTAAGGCTTAATAAAAGTTTTAACTCTTTTAGTCCCAGATGTGTCGGTAAATTCTCCCAACTAGAGGCTATACTTTTCATTGAACAAGTTTAGGAGAATTTTGCTTTTCGTCATAACCAGCAGTTTGCTTTTCTTTTTACCGAATATCTTTTGTTTATATTGTGAAAGGAGAAGTTATATGCTGATAACTAACTGAGACCGGAAGGGTTAACTCCTTAAAATATTGAAAAGCCACTATATTTTAAACCTGACACACACGTATTGATCATTGCTGTAGTTATATTTAAGTTGTTGTTGTTTAATTTACTGTTTTGGGTTGTTTGAGAGTTAGGCATGTTGCTGGCAGTCTTATGTAATCGTCCATGCCCGATGCTCGCTTAATCTACCACTTACTGCCTAAACTATGATTTTGAATTTTAACACATTACGCGTAGTATAATCAAGTTGCAGTATTTTCCAGTTGACTAAAAACTTGAGTGACTATCAAAGCTTTTGTTGTCTTCAAATCTTGATATAAATAGACCAATTAGGCCTTATGGAAACAGTCAATCCGCCATTCTACTTACGTCAAAGGCCCGATGTTTATTGCAATCTTACAATTTTTTTTTTTTGAAGAAGTCTCGAGAACACTGTGCACAACACAACTTTAACACGGAACACGAAGCTTCTTCGATAATCTAAACTAACTTACAATTTTGCTTGTATAATCTTTAAAGGGGTAATAATGATTGAACTAATGGCTCATTGCTGTCACTGTCCATGAAAACAGGAACTGCGATTCTGTGCGTCATTTTCCTGCCAAAATTGCATATATATCGTTGTTTTGTGTACCTTGAAGAAAATTGTTAAGTTGTCAAAAGAAAATGATTAAAATGTGTGATTGCACATAAACCCTCGCTTTGTTAAACTAAAGACACGCAAGCATGCATTTGAACTACCTTGGATCAATCCAATTTTAAAAAAGTTTTCTTCACGAAAACCTTATCAGTTTTTTGATAGTAATTTTGTATTTCATATCGTTTTCGTTATTTCCGGTTTTCAATCTTATTAGCACGTTTCCTTATGCATGGATAAATCTGCAGTTAATAAGACTAATGAGCGATGCCGTGTTTCGAGAGGCTTTTGAAAACTTCCCTCCCAAAGGCCCATTGTAAACATTTCCGTTCAGCAGCAGTGACGACAGCCGTCGAAGGTCGCTGGTTAGCAAAGCCAGACTTATCTTCGACAGCTGCAGCGCAGCTCAGCTTTTCACACTTATTTGGTTTCACGCCTTATTAAGTTTCGACTCCGTCAGTGTACATGCAATTTGCAATTCATTCAATTCTATTGTGGTCAACATTATAAACGAGGTTTTTCCGCCGCGTGTTCATTTGGTGCCGAACTAAGCAACGTTTACAAGCTGTTGCGGGTGTGAAAGATTTGAAAGAGTCAACACTGATACACTTAAACTCAGAGTAAAGGATGAATGCCTTGACAGTATTCTTTATTTGTATAGTCTTTATTCAAATCTTCAATCCAGCAGCGGCTGCCAGGAGCGGCAGGGCTGGCAGAAACAACCGAAAAGGAAGAAAATGTCCAAAAGCTTGTTCACGACTGATCAACGAATACATTCGCACAAATTTGAAAGGAAAGGTAAGTAACGTGTCGTAGGTTTGACTTTTCTATTCCCAAATGACTTGAACGGTCATTAATGTTAGACAAAGTTCTTTATAAAGTGGACAATTATCAGCTCTTTTGTGTTGCGTTGTGATTATTTTGAACCGCCATGACATAAGTTATTGTGACCAATATCAACGTTTCAGTAACAAAACTTCAAGACCTGTACGTGTTTCGAAACATTTCAATCTCCTGGTACTTCTCCGCTTTCTGTAAAAAGTTTTCGCTGCTGTTGCTTTCTGTTTGTTTACAAACAACTTGAAATTCGGCTTTGTTGATCGTATCAAGTCTAAACATTTGTGGCCTCAAGACTACAATAAGCTTTGTTACTGAAGGTTATTTTTGGTAGTTGACTAAAATCTCTCAATTTTTGCAACCAGCAACACATAGACCCTACAACATTTAACCTTTATTGCACTAATATGGAACATTTATTTTTTTTAAAACAATTCATCGGGTTCTAGTTGTTGAGTGAGTTTGAAAAAGCAATTCTTTTTATAAATAGACGATTAACATTGTTGAGAAGGTCGAGAGAAACTGTAGAGAGATGAATAACTGTTTCACTTTCTAACCTCAGTTATTTTGGGCTTTCAAGTTAAATAATTTCAGCTAATTAACTGTTGAGAAACTTTTACGCGATTTATAAAAAGCAAGGAATTCCCACTGAAGTGAAAACGGCATTCAATTCGAACTTTTTTTTTATCAAAATTCCTTATCTGTTTTGTTTCCTGCAGAAAAGTTGAAACGAAGCGGAAAAAAGATTAGAAGCCAAAAATGTCAGAACTTAGATAAATTCTTTATTTGAGAGTGTGTTTTTTTTCCAGCAGCCGTTGCCTAGTATTACTATCTCATCAAACTTGCATCATTCTTGTATTGCGAAGGAGCTAAACTATTTAATGAAACTGTTTGGACCCTTGGGAAGAGGATTAAAAAGTCATCTAAATAGTTATTTTCTGAGTATAGAAGCAAAATATCTTGAATATTTTAAAAGGAATGTTCTAGGTTGAGACGAAATCACACTAGATTAAACGACTCTAAACCTCTGGAAGTCGAGTAAAACGTTTGGTGATTCGCAATTGGAGAAAAAGGTTATATTGCATTTGTAGTAAAACAGCACTAGCTAGATATAAAGTACGCCATATTTTATTCGAAAATTTTAACGAATACTGAGAATTGTTTTGTTTTAATTCAATTAGTATAAAATTATAAACCAAGTAAATAAATCGTAATTGTGCAATAAATATAAAGAGAAAACGAATTGAAATACGTGGAACAAAAAAAGAATGCACAGTCTCTTTCGCTACGCATTTAATATTGTCTATTTTTGAATCTTAAGGTTTTGAGAACTTTTTGTTTTCCTAATTTTTTTTTAAATGCTGTGTTTGCATCAGTGATAGGACAATACAGATATTGGAAGCCTTGCTATCTTTATTCAATTTATTCCGCAACGTGTGATTAAATCCAAGCTGTTATGGGATTATTCATTTAATTGCATGTTATTAAAGTTGTGACACAGTTCTCTTCAATAACACCAGGAAACCCCGAAATGCATTAATTATTTCACAATAGCTTTCTTTTGTTTTACATGACACTACTTTCAAAGCTTTGCTGGCCCTAACAATAATCTCGTGGTCTACGCCTCGCTCTGGTATGTTGTTTGTTTTTCGTTCTTCAACTCTTCACGAACACATTGCGGTTTTTGCCCCCGCGATAGAAGACACTAAGAAGTTTTTGATTTTATCTCGGTTACCTTAATTCTATTTGTTCCGTCTTTTGAGTTCTTTTTTGGTCAAATGGGCAAGCAAAACGATGTATATGTTATGTTTCGCATTGTTTGTGCCATTTGGCTGTCGGACCTCAATTGCTGAAACCTCCCTTAAGCTTCTTTTTGTTTTGTACTGAGTGACGACACTCCAGCTTATCCAAGTATTCAGTGATAACAATAAATACCAGTTAGTTTTTGACACAAGATAAGATTAAAATGGATGACAAGCCAGATTTTCAAAGTACACATCTTTTGTTCTTCCGGTAGCTGAATCAAAACGAAAAATATAAGTTGTAACGATATTGAAGTCATTGCTTTGAAAAAAAACTTCAAAATTAACTCGGCTTGAAGAAACGGGTTAAGAATGGAAAAAACAAAAGAGCGAATAAAATCAGCAAAATCTTGTTAAAAAGATTTCGGCTTTCTTGAGCCTCAGTGCTCTTGCACAGATAAACCGTCTTTCGTCTTTCATTGAAGAAAAAATTTGGGTTTTTTTCGAACGATTTTTTATATGTTTTAAAACTAGTTTGCTAAAGTTGCTGCAACACAGAGGTTCGCGCATGTACAAATAATTTTCTACGAACTGAATCGAAATATGCTTTTCTTCATCAAAGAAGCATTACTCACGGCTTAGCATATTGGTCGGACCGGTATTATGATCTTATGATCGATCAGCTGTTCGCAAACTTACCCACATTGTATGGGTAAGCTGTCACTAGGCCTATATGTTTTTTATATTTGTCTTAACATACTGTGCCTTAAGCAACTATTAAATATATAGGCTTTTATAGCTTTTTTTTGGGGGGGGGAGGGGTAGGGGGAGGTCCAGGGGTTGCCTTTGTACGTTAAGGAAAAACGCTTTAAAGTAATGAAAATTAAACGCTATCCGTTAATAGAAAGCATCAAATCAGTATGTTTTGTAGTTAAATCAATGTAATTAATAATATATTATCAAGTTCGATCGAGACCGTTGGTTCAAGTACATGAAGCTGAGTCAGTGTCCGAGTAATTAATGTGCACGGGAATTTGTCGTGAGGGGGGTGGGGGATGTTCGATAAGTGTACCTATAAAATGGTTAAACCAATGGTGGACGTTAAGGAGGGAGGTGGGATGAACCATTATAAGCGGTTTCAAATCAATTTTAGGACAATTTTATGAATGTTACAGTTGCGTTTTGCGAAAAACAGCTGCTTTTCCGGTCTTTGTGTTCAACTTGCCTTCGGTTGTCCTCTAAGGAGACGATTACGTTGATTAAAACACAATTTTCTTATTTTGACTGATCCCTATCGAAAAAATATTTTCAACCCGAGATTAATTTCGTAAAGCTAGAGAAGCTACTCTTATTATAAGAGCTAAAACCCTAGAACCTAAAAATGCCAGAGATGAAACATTTCCGGCGTCCTGTCAATCATTTTCTTGTTCATACTTCGCGTGAATTTGTAACGATTCTTAATTGTACCTGATGAGGACTGGTATGGCCATTGTACAAAATATACTTCACAAAAGTCGTATTGGCCTTGCATTGTATTCTTATTATTTCAATTCATTACAGCCAATTTGATCATCTATTGATCCGACGTAAGCAGAATCTTCGTAAACAGTTGCTTGGATTTTATTTCTCCTGTTATTTTGTTACACCGTTGGTCGAGCTTCAGAATTAGGGGGGACTGTGTTGAACTGCCGCGGCTTGTCCTCGATTTGGTTTGTTCTCAATAAACATCTACGGCAGAAGCGCGGCAAACACGAGTACCGAGGTTCATTTTTTGAACTCCTCAGCAGCTCAACTGCTTAGTGGACTATCTTCCTCGAAACTGTTTAACTTTCTTCTGACCTTGGGCCTGTCATGTCGTTACCAGTTGTGGTAACAAATAGTTTTGCTACTTGCAAGGCATAGACAGATTCTGCTCGAAAAATCCTTAAAAGTTGCTAAAAAATTGTCTTTTGGTTTCTTGCACGACATAACTGCAATCAAGTGATATGCTCAAAACTTCGTCTTGTATGGTGAATATGTACGGCAACGGCCACCATTTTGGATAAATACATATTTGTCATCAAGTGATATGCTCAAAACTTCGCCTTGTATGGTGAATATGTACGGCAACGGCCACCATTTTGGATAAATACATATTTGTAATTGGAACATATATTAAGCATGTACCGGGTACCCAAGAGATATTGCGCGCATGGAACCAAAGAAAAGTTTTTTTTTACCAAAACTGTTCTTATTATAATCTTTTTCTTTAAATGCTCTGAACGTCTTCATATGTGCCCAACTACAAACATTGAAAAAGCATATTTTTTTAGAAAGCTGCAAGTTCAAAATCTAAAAATAAAATTTGCTCAAAAGTTGCCAAGCAGAATCTGTCTAGGTCTACTACGTGCTGGCCAGATTGGATATAAACGCTTATACCTCCATACTTAATGCCCCTTACGTTTATTTGAAAAGGAGAAAGGAGACAGCCGAGGTTTAGCGTGTATATGAGGCTGACTACGAGCGGTCGAGTCCCTGTTTTTCTTCTTTAGTTTGTCGACTGTTGTAAAAACTGGTAAATCAGGATGGTAAATCAAGACTCGATTGAACAAATCGGGCTGGGTTTTTTTGTCCTAGCCCCCGTCCTTGCGCGTTTAATTGTCCGCCATCTTTGTTAACTGGGTTCGATAGGGACTGCTCGGAGCCTGATACAAGGCATCTTTAATGGAAATAACGCTAGTTTGCCTTGGTATAGCTCATTGTTCAAAGTACCAGACACGTAATCGTGATGCTGTGGGTTCGATATTTATCGAGAGAGTTTTTTCTATTCACTCGCTTTCTTAAATCCAATCTTTCTTCGTTTATTAAAATTTCAGATTAAACACTTTGACCTCTCTAAAGATTGTTATAACCTTAGTTATTATTATTTATATTACTATTATTTTATTCTTTGTATTCTAAAAATCATCGTTTCTAATCTTATCCATCTCACAAACTTTGATAGTTCTGACTGTTAAAATGGCTATTAAAATATTTTTATCAGGGACAGCGCGGCCCAAGGGGACCCAGAGGAAAAGAGGTAAGTGTTATGTGGAACTAATGTCGAGTCTGTCTCTCTTTTTATTAGTTGGAGCTGCAACACGTCATCTGTGTAGCCTTGATGGACCTAAACCGCTGTTTACGTCACAATCTCGGAACCGGGTAAACAATTCACCGAGAGACGCGATATGATGCACAAATGTCCATTATTTCTGCGTTTTTTAACGTTGTTGGTAACGGTGCACGAAGTAGAACTCAGGTCTACTTTTCGCAACGCATGACGGCAACTTGCAACGCTGTTGCACAGTGTATCAACCCCAGTAACTTTCTTCGCAATTTTTGAGGAATTTGATTTAATAACGCACACGCAGAGCTCACTCTCGTTGACTGCCCTCTCATGTCAAAGGATTTTCCCTAGCTTACCCGGCCAAAGTATATTGCAAGTTGCTGAGAAAATTGCGCATTTTTTCAGCAGCTTGTCTTGCAATGGCGTTGAGAGACAAACTGCTGGAAAAATTGCAAAGTATAACAGCACTTTTAATGGAACTGTGCCTTTATATGATAACAACAACAATAACTATGATGATAGTAATTTTATTATTACTATTATTTTCGCTGTTTAATACAATTGATATTTTACGGAAACGAAACAAACACACAACGTAACCTCGTCTTCCGGGTTTTTCCTACCGACTTCAAGGAAAAAGCCTTGTGAATTTGTTGGGGGAGGGGGTAGTGGTTTAAGGGCTACTACACGTTTTTTAAAGTTGAACTTAGAACAATGGTTAAAGAAGGGGTTGATGGGTTGTTTTAACTGCACGTTCAGGGTGGATTGTTATGTAGCTTCACATTCAGGGGATTCGGAAGGGGTGGATGGATTTTACCTTCGAATTCAAGGGAGGAGTGGGTGGGTTAATTTCGCTTCACGTTCACGGGAGATTTGGTAGATGGGTTTTAGCTTCAGGTTCAGGGGAGGGGTTGGATGGGTTGATTTCGGTTCACGTTCAGAATAAGGTGGGTAGATAGGTTGTTTTCCTGAAACTAATACAAGTTTTCCGCCGCTCTCTTTGTTAAAGAGAAAGCTGGAACGGCTTTCTTCGCTTTTTAACTTTTTAACTCATTGGCAAAGTTGTTTTATATCATGTTTATTTTTTTGTTTATAGAGCAGATTTCATTAAAGACCAATAGTGCACACAGCATTCAATAAATTATCGATACCTCATTATAACATCGCTAACGTTAACAAGTAACGTACTAAGTACTAAATCTGTAAGGATGCAAAATTTGTTCCAGAACCCTTGTCGTCCATTTTACAGGCCCGTAGCCACCTTGAGGCACTTGCCTTGGTAAAAATTTAGAAGAAAATTTATCGTTCCAGTTTACAAAAAGCAGTTACAACCGTAATTTTAGCTGAGAAAACGTGTATCAGGAAACCCGCCAGTTGTGCTTTTGTTGAAAAATGGCGATCTTGGGATCGAAAACGTCGTCGTCTTACGCCACTGGCGCTTACTCAACCTCAGTTATAATAGGCCTTTTATGGGTTATCAAATTTAGACGGACATGTGATGAATAAGTTTCTTTGAGTGGCAAAATGGAGACCTTTCAGCGAACAGAAAGGATGAGTTACGCTGTAGGGGTAAAAACAACTAGACGTTCTCGCACGGCCAAATTGATATATGCTCGGTAAACTTTAGGGACTTAAAGCAACGAGGACAAAAACGTGGACGACGACAGTTTATAAGAAATACACTTCTTGATCGCCTATGGCTAGTTGGCCTTCTTTCTTGTCCAAGTTACCTTTGTGAAACGAAAAAGAAGAAAGTTTTCTTGTTAAAGAAGAACGAATATTAACATAATTTTCCGTAGGTCGTTCTCGTAGTCGCAAAAACTTCAAAACCGAGCTCTCACGTTGTCATTTTCAAGTCGGCGACGTGCAGGTGGCGCCCACGGTGCATTCTAACGTGCAGCTATTGTATTCACTATTGTTTCCTGGGCGCAGCTGTTCAAAAGCCGATTAACTTTAAAGTAGATAAAGCATAGCATCTTTTTTTCACCTTCCAACACACTCGCCCGAAAAAATTAACTTTAACCCAACTCTTAACCAAACCTACCGATTGTCATGGTAATTAACCCTGGATTAGGGCTAATCGTTTTCGAACAACTCGGCCCGGCAGTCATGTTTCCGTCCTCGTTGCTTAAACTCCTTAATCCTTGCTACGGGCCTGGCCTGGTTTAATGCCTAGCTACAGATTCATTTGTTAATATTTCGTTTCCAGGGAGTGCAAGGACCAATTGGCCCACAGGTAGAACACAAAGGAAGCTGCATGTTACACGCTATTGCTGTTCATCAACCAACTGATGCATGTTTGCTACAGTAGCTGCATGTTGCATGCGCAATCCTTCAGTTGCATGTTGCCACACTGGTGTATGGTTGTACTTAACCTTAATCCTCTGCATGAGGTTTGGAAGTATCAGTTGAGGATAGAGAAGGGTGCAACTATGTTAGGTTTTAATTTAGAATAGTTAAGATTTCAAAATAACAAAGTACTAAAAGTAACGCAAGCACGGTTTTACATCGTATGTTTTTAAAGAGAGTAGGGTTTTTATAGCCGAAGCCAAAAACGAAAAGGAACGCATTCGAATTACCTTGGTGAAAGTACTTTTTAATCTTTAGAAGAAATGTCCGTGTTCATACTATGTTGGAAACACTGACGCGCAATTGTTGGGAGAAGACGAGAAAAGGTTTGGATCACGAGCTGAAAGCGAGTGATTCAAAACCTTTTCTCGTGTTCTCCCAACAAGCAAAGTGTTTCCAATAGAGTATAGAAATTCTAAAGCTTTTATAACTTAAAACAAATAACAGCTGATGACATCATCCATGATTTCTATCGAGATTTAGAAAATGGTCCCCGGTCAACCCAGAGCGCGTGTTTTACTAAATTTATTTTATAAAACATTTTCTCATGCTAGGAGATATATACGGTATACACAAAGAGAAAAAAGCATTCTAAAAAACATTCATTTCTTTTCTTCCCTTTCATTTGACACTTTTTTGTTCTTGTTTTTCTAATTTTTTCAACTTCATCGTCCTTACAAGTAATTTGAGCAAAATAAATTAAATCGTAAATAAAGATCAAAGACACTTCAACATAGTCAGTTAAACACCGCGGGCCCGAGGTATACCGGCCTCCACCCTCGCTTTCTCTCTAGACCAAAAAAACAGACGGAGTGGTGAGGGGTGGGGAAAAAACAAATTTGTGGAAAATTCAGCACATTCAATTTGTGACTGAAAAGATTTTTATATTTGAAGACTGTTTTTTTTTTTAATAATGAGAATGCAAACAACAGTTTTGTTGTATCGTAACTGATTTTACCGCGCTGTTCTTTCATTGTATTCCGTAGGGACTGACAGGGCCAAAGGGAGACCGAGGAGAACAAGGGCCACCGGGACCACAAGTACGTGAAGGTTTTGTTTTATCATATTTCATGAAATTTTGGCGATAAAATAAATTGGCAATCGAATAAGGCCCAGTCAAATTTCGAAAAATATCACGCGTCTTTTGGCCTAATTCGCATTAATTGCCCGATCTCTAGGATGGCAATTTTTTCAGAATTAGGCCAAAAGACAAGTGATTTTCTATGAGATTTGATGAGAACTTATTCGATTACCTTTTAGTAATATAACAGACAAACTATTTTTTCTTTCTTTTAGTTTTGCAGGGTAGGGACGACCGTCGGAAAAGTTTCCAAAATACCTTAAACAACACAAGGGACAAAAGTTTTTCACCCTAAAAAATGCCTCTCGGCTTTAAAATTACCCAAAAAAGTATCAAATGAAATCTGAAAATTTTCCCTGGGTAGCTAGCGGGTCGTTGTTAAGTCCCCTCTTAATTGTTGCACCGAACGTGAAATGCAGTAAAAAAAGCGCGCACGTAATTGGACGTTCGCCGAAGAACTGTTGTCTTAACTTCTTGTTCGGTACGCGCGTTTGCTAAACCACGGGACTGCAAGCAGTATAGCTTCACGTTTTTAAACCCTATAAATACCAGGTTCTTGGTTTAACACATGCAGGGTTTATTTTAACAACCCTTAAAAACTGATACCGGAATGGCAATTTTTACCCCTAAAAAACCGATGGTGATACCTACCACCCATATATAGGGAGTATCCC
>JAOBAT010130342.1:0-12459 GCA_026413305.1 Hydrozoanthus tunicans
TGGGCCTACGGTTTAACGTCCTTATCCGAGAAGACGCGAAGGTCTAACCGTTTGCAGATGTTAGGGTAAAGGCAGCATCTTCTCAGTTTTTTTGAGAACCTGAGTGAAGGCCCGGCACCGGGAATCGAACCTGCACATCCCGCACGAAAGACTGACGCCTTACCAACTAGGCTAACCAAACTCAGAGAAAACAAACCTCGAGTTCTGAATCTTCGGATATAGGCGCTTGCTTTAATAATACTTGGGCCTTTGCCACGAATCCTTTGAACAATGCGTGCCACATAACGTTTTCTTCCTAATCCAGTGTATCCATACATTGCGAGAGATCCTCGGAATATGCTTCTTATCCTTCGATTGAACAGCCTAAGGGCTTTTAACCCAGCAGCACCAATGTTTGAGCTGTTATCTTGTACGGCAATGAGGACAATTTTCCTAGAAAGGAAATTTAGTAACAATGAAAGGCCTTGCTGTAACGTAATTTTATTCAACAAAATCTAAGAGGTGCAACATGCATTTCGCATATTCATACAATTGCACAAACAAGCAAGCAGTCGTTTGGACAATTTCATCATAATGATTTTGTGAAAAATTGGTAAAAATTGTTGTACTATACATGTAAAACTGTGAAATGTTAAAACAAATTTCGTTTCGTTTCGGCAATTCATCAAAACGTTTTATCGTGAAAAGAATAGAGTCACAAAAACTAAATTTCAGACTTATGCT
Source organism: Hydrozoanthus tunicans (assembly GCA_026413305.1). Classification (NCBI taxonomy): domain Eukaryota; kingdom Metazoa; phylum Cnidaria; class Anthozoa; order Zoantharia; family Hydrozoanthidae; genus Hydrozoanthus; species Hydrozoanthus tunicans. The sequence continues at coordinate 724 of JAOBAT010130342.1, forward strand.
GGCCGCTCTTTCACTTTAAAGGCATAAAAAATTTTTGGGTACCTTCCACTTAAGGTTCTGAGGAACCGGGCAAGTTTTTTGCCAGCATTTCTGTCGCCATGCGTATCAAACGATCTTCTTAACATTACGGCGCCTGAAAAAGAGAAGAGACAAATCAACTTTGCACTTATTAGTTGCAATCCTTACACATATATAACGGAGTTCTTTTAGACAAAAGAAAAAAACGTTCGACAGTCACTGTGATATCTTGTCCATAGTTTGACTTAAACGCAAAATAGAACTTACAATCTAAACAAAAATTTGAAACCTAGTTAGTAGTAGATTTTGTTTATATCACTTTATATAGTCAAGAGAACTAATAACCAAATGAGATTATAGTTAAGGGACTGGGCAACCTCGATACTAAGTTAAGTTGTTGAACTTATGTGTTGGTTCAATTCAAACACAACTATGCCATACACACTAACCGGTATAGTTATCTAAAACAACAACATTGTGGCCCCTTCGATGGAGATTTGAAACCTAGTTAGTAGTAGACTTTGTTTATGTCGCTTTATATAGTTAAGAGAACTAATAACCAGATAAGATTATAACTAACGGACTGGGCAACCTCGATACTAAGTTAAGTTGTTGAACTTATATGTTGCTTCAAATCAAACACAACTATGCTATAAACACTAACCGGTATAGCTATCTAAAACAACAACATTGTGGCCCCTTCGATGGAGAGACAGATCTCTTCCGTTAACTTTGATATATGCTCTACCACAGCCACGATATCTTCCTTTGTCGTTGCAACCTTCACTGCGGATGTAGAAGCGAAGACGTCTGCTGACTGCAAATAGAAACAAAATGCCAAATATTAGCCGTATGATAATTTCCTTAAAAGAAAACCATGGCATTCTAAAATTTGCGAGGTATGACAGTCGAGTAACATCTGCTTATTGGGTTAAGACTAGTGCTAAAAAATTTTTTTTCAAAAAAAATGTCAGCGACGAAGTGGCCGAGTGCTTGTCTCGTAATCCTATGGTCGCGAGTTCGAGTTCCGGTCAAACCACTGTGTTGTGTCCTTGAGCAAAACCGTTTACCCAACTTTTGAAGTCGACAAAGCTAATAAATGATTACCAGCTTCTACTGGAGGCTAACCTGCGATGGATTAGTGTCATGTCCAAGGAGAGCCGAAAACTCTCGTCCGCTTAGCACTGTGGAAACCGGACTTAAGCACCGGTCTAATAGGCTATGGATCGTGAAAGGATTTAATAGCTAGCTTAGTGCTTAATAGGTTCTCAGAAAGCTAATGCAAATCGATGATTGCAACTCTTGCGCTTTCTACTTTATTTTAACAACATTTATTATGCGAAATAAATATATATTCAAATACTCTATTGCCCTGCTTTGTTTGGTATTTAAGATCATCTTATCATATATGTTATAAGAACTGGAAAGTACCAAGTTCTGTTCTATCGTTTTGTTTGTGATTACGATACTCGGTTGCCATTTCCTCATGTCACACTATGCTAAAGTCATTCCAGGTAAAAGGTGGGTCAAACTTTATGTACTTTTCTATAAGAATCTCTTACCCTTTGGACGAATTGGACGAATAGGTTTTATTCCTGTAAAATTTTAAAAAAATCAGTAATTAGGCCCATCTCAAACACACCTTATTAGAATCGTACTGTACAGAATGTAACTTTAAAACATTGTTTGATTTACATTTTAGAATAAAAGTTTGTTTAGTTTTCACGAATCGTGATAGGTGAAAACACTAAATAACTTGGAAATATAAGTTTAGCTTGACGTGCGTAAGCTAACCTAGATTGTCTTTGACTGTTTTACGAGAACAAAGAAACCATAAAGAGTTTAGGATAGGAGCTATTTCCAAGATTCAGCAATTATTCATTCAGATCACTTTTATGTGGCCTTAGACCAGTTGTGGTATAATAATTCAATGAAATCACCTTTACAGTAGCCCCATTTACGATGCTTGTCAAAATTGGAAGTTGTAGCACACCAGAAGCGTCGCCTGTTAACCCGCGTACATGAATTGTATGTTCGTCCACGGTACTTGAAGGGGAAAACACATATCCTTCCATTGGTTGTTTTGACTGATAACAAAGAGCAAACACACAGTTTGTTATACTGAAAGAGAACGATACTCCTAATATTTCTAGGAAGGAACAGTTTCTAAATCTCCAGTTATTACTCAAAGAACTATAAGATCTCAAACTTAGTTGTAGATGATCTTATCCTCGATGATGGTTTCCGAAACAACGATCACGGCGCTTGCATCACAATAATCTTTTTTTACTAATATGGCTACTTGTTATCGCTAATATTTTCATTACCACTACCATTAACATAATAATCTCAATCTCATTCTTTTGTAGCCCTACTACCACACAATGTCGTTAAACTACCTTTTATTTTCTCCTTTAAATCATCATTAAGTACTTTCCTCAAATTCTAATTAATGAATCGTTTGTACTTCCAACTTCCTAAACCTACCAACTTTTCGACGAAGTAGCCGCAAGTTTGCACTGACAAAACTTGGGCCTCGTCTTTGTCGATGCTGGTTTTGCTTTACCCAAGGTCGTCTGTGTCGTCCCCCGATCAAACTAATTAATGCAAAGGAACCCCTGAAACCATAGCGTATGCTTCGAGCGCCGATCCTTCTAAGTGCCCGGATGGCTGACGCGAGATGACGAGAGCCTTCGTCTTGGACACTAATGAGTACGAATTTTCTATTGTCCAAACAAAAATACGGTTAGTATGTAGACAAATTCGGTTTACCCTAATCTTGAAAACTCTAAAATATGCAATGTTCCTTGAAAAACAACATCGAAAACAATTTTCATTCTTCCTAGAGGGCTGGATTTTGGAAGGAATACGTGTAGCAAAGTCTTGGTAGCCTCAATAAAACAGTCTTTCTTTATCCCCTCGAAATAAACTCAAGGTGCTTTTAAAAACAGTTAGATTTTCTGTTTTAAGTTAAGCGTTGACATTTATTTTACTTAACAAGCCATGCCGAGTTTATTAAGAGAACGACTTACCTTCCCTTGAGGAATCGCAAGAAATTTGCCAATTGGCGAGCTGCATTTCTACTTGCATATGTGTCGAAGGACCTCGAACTTACGAAGCGACCTAAAAAGAGTTAGTCGACATAAAATGAAGTAGCAACGAATTAAACAAAACACATCATCTCGCTCAAATATCAAAAAATTCCGAGTATAGTTTTTGTGGATTAATCATTTAAAAAAAGCAAAAAGAATATATAGGCGCTATTCTAAGCTATTGTGAAAAAGTAGGCTGAAAACTTTGAACTTAGGAACCGTGTTATCTGCGATGCAGTAATAAAACTCTACCAGCCCAGGTGGAAATTTTATACGCTTTATCAGACCGTGACGTGTTTTTCAATGATGATAATGGTCGAAACATAAAATCTAGAGTATAGCAACAGGAAGCTGATCTTCGACGTTGCAAGAATATTTCAATAAATAAATCACAACACCATATATTGAGACCATATTAGGATAAAGCTAATAACCAGTCTTACCTGTATAGGCGTCAATCACTACAACATTAAGTCCTCGTCGATGTTTAGACAAGTCTCTCCCGTTCACCCAAATGAACGCTTTGCCACATCCTGGGTGTTTTCCAGGATCTGCACAGCCCTCACTACGTACGGCAAAACGAACAACTCCTATGGGGTAGAAAACGCTAATTAGGTAAAAAGATCTAGTAAACTCCAGTTCAATAGATGAGAAGATTTTGTACTCAATAACCATTTTTACAATCACTATCACTATCACTGTGATCATCAAATTCATCTTCAATTTTTCATTTAATCTAAATCGAAACGGACAGTTCCAGGAGAAAGGAAAAACAAGTTAGGTAAAGAGATCTAGTACATTGTATGGAGAAAATTGATCTTCACTCTCATTAATTATGATAATCAAAACCATCTCCATTTTAATCACTCAACCCAAATTGAAACGGAAATGTACTAGTAAATGAAAACACAAGTAGGTAAATAGAACTAGTACACTCCAAATGTATAGATGAAAAGAGAATTTTGTAAATTGAAATGATAAAGTTCATCTACTTTATCACTATGATCATCAAAATCATCATTTTATCTTCCAACTCCTTTTTAGTTTAGTGAAATAGCACTTAAATTATAGACGGAATTCGGTCCTCGATTTTATCTGTAATTGCCCTCAGATTATCCATGGCAACTAGTTCGTCACGCGTGCAAAAACCAAGATGTGTTTACAAAACGCATTTTTTTTGTCCTTTTGCCTTACTCTGAAAGAATTTTCCTCCAGTTTATTGACCATTTTCATCATAATGCGACGGTTTTCCATACAACTTATAATGATATATAAAGTAATACTTTTTAAATAAAAACTTACGTTTTCTTAATTTTGGAAGATGGATGAAGGCTTTTGCTGTGCTTGGTCCTTTGCCTTTGGGCCTCTGCACTTGTTTCTTCCAGCTGTTGCGCCTCATATTGGTGTAACCGATAAAAGCGAACGACGACCGGAACTGAGCAAGAACTCGACTCGCTCCTAGCTTTCTAAGTTGACCAAATGCATGACTAACGAATTTGGAGCCATCATTTTGTACAGCAATGATAATAATGTAACTAAAAAAAACAATAAAAAGGTTAGAAATTTAAGATGCCTTCCAACGAAAAAGGAATTATGTTTTTCTATGTAAACTACAGAACATAATTATTTGTAAACAAAAAAAACAAACAAGGTAATCCAAGTTTGTTCTCTTCTAGGTCATTAGAAAATCTGAAATCCCTATTAAAAAGTTTGAGTTGTTAGCCAGAAAACTGTTAGGGTGCCCCCGACCCCCTGCTTCCGCCGCCAGTGTGCATAATTTTAAAACATGACGGCTTTTTAGAAAAATTTTAAGTAGTTTAAAGGTATTGCCAAATCTAAGCGAGTACACAGTGCTAAAAACTTAATAAGGTTTTTGGTTTATGATTTTTTTTTATTTCCAACCTGTTCTATACGAGTTACGGTCGCTCTTGAAATTGTAATATTTCACCCAATCCAGCAAGGACTATTAAGGAATTCAACCAATATTCATACTAGAGTTTCTAAAACCAAAGAAAATCGTTGTCTTTAAACCTAAGGCAAGCGTAAAAGGCAATCATCATCAGACGTGTAATTTTAATAGGCTCTTTGCAGCTAGGACCTCAAATATGTAAGAAATCGCTCGCAACAGAAAATGGGATGTTTTGTATGTCTGGCGAGCACTATTTTCACATACATTAACTAAAAAAATTTTAGATTTTAATGTTGTTCTCACTACTGAAATACTTGATTTTTTAATTTCTGAACATAGTTTCGTCACGCATAGCTAATTAATTTAAGGTAGGTGTGGTCATGTGACCTCTTTGTAGGTATGAGCAGGAAAAGTCGATAAAGCCTGCAGCTGTTACAAGATATATGTTGATGGTAAAAAGAACAAAACAAAGAACGTTAACTAGATATACAGCCGTTATGACTTCATGAGTTGAGCCATGATTTGAACTTGCAAGAATGTTTCTAACGAGCAATTTGTAACATACCGGCCCTTCAACGACTTCAGGAAATCTCGAAGTTTCTTTCCAGCATTCCTGTCACCACTTGTGTCAAAGGCTCTCCGCATGAGAACAGTTCCTAGATGGGAGTTTGTAACGCTCTTATAACAGTATTTCTTAATTAAATTGCGATAGTAACATATCTAACCTAATGAGAGAAATGCTTCTAGTACTAGTAATAAAACGTAAAGGCACGTTAATATTTTTCCTGGTATATGATGACTTCAGTCAGACCTTTCAAAATCAACGTTTTATCTTTAGGGGGCATTAGATACAACAAAAAGAAATTGTGAGACTGGAATTTTTATTACATAATTTGCAAAGCCACTTTAAAAAATTTCAAAAGAATCAATGTGATATGACCAAAAATCCAATTTGGCGAGGTTGCATTTGTTGGTGGTGGTTTCTCGACCTATAAGTGCACAAATCCGCAACGTAATCGCTGTAGGTACTTAGGAGTTCGCAGAATGTTTTTCTAACTCGAACATCAATAAAATATAGTAGCTTACCAGTATAACGGTCTAATACGACTACGTTGTGCCCTCGTTTGTGTGGTGAGACGTCTCTTCCGTTTATCACAATGTAAGCACGTCCACAGCCGCGGTACCGGCCTTTGTCATTGCACCCTTCGCTACGTACTTTAATGATAAGTCGTCTTCGACCTTTTAAAAGAGAAAGCATTTAATTTTCTTTAATATATATAAATCAAAACCCTTGGATTGTTAGGTTTGGATTAGTCGAGAAGGGATATTGGGCTTGGTAGGAACATAGTGTAAGCTCTTTATTATTAAATAAAAAAACATTTTCGTGTAGGTAACTTTTAAGGAGTATAAATTACTTTCCTTCATATACTGCAGATTTATGCGAGTAGCTCTTTACCAAAGAAAATCTTAGCGTAAACGACGTTTTGTTGGTGTAATGACATCTAGAGTAATGTGGTTAGGTCAAACATTTTACACTTTCAAAGACATTGTATCAATATTTCGCAGTTAGACCAAGTCTGCGCAAAACCTATGAAGACATTATGTTATTTGCTGTTTTCCACGGCGTAGTAAGCGGCAGAACACAAGATAATTTACAGGTGCTCAAAATGCTCTCTTAGATTTTCATTACCTGGAGGTATGCATGGAACTGCAAGGAGAAAAAAATATATATATATATCAGTATATAATAGGGAGTAAAAAATGCCGTAAGATAATTCGATCGTTTGTTCTTTCCACCAACACGTAAACTGCTTAAAATTGATTTTTCTTGAGTGAAAAAAATTGCAATAACTGTGCATGGCGTGTCTTAAAATTGATATAAAGTTACTTATTGTTGTATATTTTACTATTCTATTTAAAAAATCATAGGTTAAGCTTAAAAAGTACGGAAAAATTAGCCTTATTCTTTGACGATGACATACAAAAATACAGTGATCTCTATATTTCTTGGACCAAAAGTTGTTTTTAAAGTCTTCATCTTAAACCGCTTACAAACACGAGTACGTTTAAAAGAATTCTACAACTCACTGCAGTTAAAACATACAGCGAGTATCCGGAGGGAGTATTTTTTTCATTCTTTGTCACCAAAAGGGATACTTCTTGAAGAAAGTGATGTTGGGTAATCGAAAGAAAGTTTTTTTGAGAGTAATTTGCCTTCCAACGGAAAAACTGCATGCTTACCTGGTTTTGGAGGGGGCTTATAAAAGTATCTGGGAAGCGTGCCGATCAATGTACTTGGTCCCCTTCCGGGCCCGTGCTGGCTCTGTTTCGTATAGCGGGGACTTCTGCCCTTCCTGATTTCACTGTTGCCAACAAGGGCGTAAGACCCTCGAAGAGAGGGCTTGATCTTGTAACCACCAATTGCTCTCAGCCATGGTAAAGCATCTCTGATAGATTTGGAGCCTGAGTCTTGAAGAGCGATTAAAACATATCTGTGGCTGAGGGGAAAGAGGGTACTTAGTTAGTGATATTCAAGAAAACAAGCGACAGTAGATTTGTCTTGTTATTTTGATTTAAAATGAGAAAATCCATTTATTGAACAGAAAAGATTCGGTCATAGATAACATGCTAGACAACTCGATAGATTTGGAGCCTGAGTTTTGAAGAGCGACTAAAACATATCTGTGGCTGAGGGAAAAGAGGGAACTCAGTTACTTTTACTGAAAAAACAAGCGACAGCAAAAATAGGAGCTACTCCGATTTAACTTTGTCTTGTTATTTTGATTTAAGATAAGGAGAAAGCACATTTATTGAACAGAAAAGCTTCAGTCATAGATAACATGCTAGACAACTCGACAAAAACGCACCAACCATATTTTCAACCAGTTCAGCTAAAAGTAATTTCTATTTGAATGGCACCTGATAAAGACAATTCGACATGAGTAGCGTAACTTCAAAAAATACTTTCTTCGGGACATGGTGGTCAGAAATACCAAGAAAACACCTCGCCTTATTCCGTACAACGCATAGCTCTAAAGCAATGTTATTAAAAGCTAATACTTTTCGAAAGTAAACACACACTTGCTAACAATTAAACACACGCGATAACCTTTAGAGACACATATACTCTTTAAGGCAAGATATTTCATAAGGCTATTGTTGAAAGACGCATAGAAACCTTACCCTCCTCTAGAACGCTTTATGAGGTTTTGGAGATTCACTCCAGCACGTTTGTCTCCATGTGTGTCGAAAGACGTTGAATGAAGAACACGACCTTCAGAAAAGGCAAAACGAAATTAAGTAAGCGCAAAAGTATATTAGGCCTGGTAAACTTTGGCGACGCCCATATTTTTTTCAAACTTCACAAAGAGACAGAAAACTTCAAGTGCCACTTGCCAACGATGTTGTAAAGAGTTCTACTTTGAAGTACTGCTGAGCTACGATTGTGTTAGTCCAGTGAAAAAGTTAGGAACAGCCCAAATAGCTTTTGGTATTCAAAACAAAAAATCACGTTTAACACATGTTTACCCATTGAGTTGAGAACGACCACGTTGTGTCCACGGCGATGTCGGGAATAATCTTTTCCATCGATCCATATATAGGCCCTGCCGCATCCTGGATATCTTCCGCGGTCGGCGCAACCCTCGCTGCGGATTTCATACCTGATTCCTCCTGTGATTGAAAACAATTTTTATTACTTTTATTTATTACAGGTCCAAATTTTCTCATTTCCAAGGCTTGCCGATCGAACAAGCATTAACAAAACTTTTACACGTTGCTCTAATTTGTCAAAAATTTTGTAATCAACCAACATAAGACAAAGCAGAAAAAAATGTTCACAAGTTTTAAATAACTTTTGACTGCTTTTAGTATTGGAAAAAAATAATGGTCAACTCAAATAATATACAATGTTTGTACTAAATATACTCTTTAAAAAAACTGATTCCCTTAAAATAAATACGTTTTTAAAAGTTTTCCTGCTCAAATCGGGATAGAAATGGGAGCAAGATACAAGAAAGATATGACACACTTAGCTATTGCATACGGGCCCTCTTAAGGACTTATGCTCTAAAAATGCCTAAATATTGTTAACTTTTTCTTGCGAAATGTCAGCGAAAAGAGATCATTCCTAGTAAGAAACTAAAAAAAAACGTTTTACTATTCGTATTTACCTAGACGTGGGAATCCCATGCTAACGGAAGTCGTGACAACTGACGGCCCTTTGCCTCGGTTTGCCTGCTTTTGCCTGACCCAGCCTGGTTTTCGTCCTCCACCGATGTAGCCAATGAGCGCATAGGAGATTCTAATTCCAATCTTGATTCTACGGCCTCCTATTCTTTGTAACATACCAAGGGCTGGCTTGACGTAACCTCCAGCTGAGTCTTGTACAGCAACAACAACTATTTTCCTGTGCAAGAGTTAGTGTTCGCTTAAAAGATGTAGTGCTGCCGCAAGGCCGATACAGTGTTTGTTACATCATGCATTAAGAGAAAACGTCTATCTTTCTATCTTTTTTGTCTGTGTAGGATTTCAGCTTTTGCTAGACTTGATTGCATCAGGGATTCAATTTCGCACTATTATTAGATTTCGCATGGCTTCGGGACCAAGACGAAAGAAGTTCGTCTAATAATAATAAATAATAATATCTAGCGGGCTAATCGCCCATACTTGCAGTCATGGACTGAATCGCGAAGGACGCAGCTCAACGACGTCGGACCGAAAGCACGTTAAGGCGCATATTGCTGCCGCTATACGGCCCATGCATGACCTCGGAGCACAGCCCCACAGCCAGATAGAATAAACTGGGTGTCAATTTTGTCTTTGATGCAAGTCCTAAAACTTGCGTAAGAAATTGAATTTGGTTATCATAAGAAAGTTAGCTTGTTACAAGTATGTCAAAATTGAAAATTGGATGAAACCTTATATCAGGCTAGAAACGTACTCTGGAAAGAAATTTTCCTGTTACTTTTAAGGCAATGGCAAAACGACAAAGAGTAATCTGTTGCTTCCAACATTGTATCAATCTTACACAAAACGCATTTCCATTCAAACAAACGAACAATCACGTATAAAACGAGTTGCAACGCTTAAAGACAAAAATAAATTCTAAATACTCTCTCGGACCAAGAAAAGGAGAAGGTGGCAAGCAACGAATACAAGAAAGTTAATGAATAGTGTGCTCTTACCTTCCAACTAAGGATTTCAAAAACGCTCTCAGGTTTACGCCTGAGTTCCTGTCCCCGTATGTATCAAATGATCGTCTCATCATGACACGGCCTTTAAAGGTAAACAGCGGATCGATTATAAGTCAATGTTAAAACAGAAGCTGCGAATGATTAAAGACTTTATTAGAATCGAACCCGTGAGCCTTTACAATTGCAGAGCAATGCTCTACCAAGAGTTTGCAGTATTTCGGGGCAAAAAGGATTGAGATACTCGTCTGTTAAAGGGAATCTCTAAAGCGCTCCCAATGTTCCCTGGAAATTGTTCAGGGCGCACACACTTTTAGCAAAAAAATTCGGACATATCAAATATGAAAATAATAACTATCAAAGAAAACAAATAGCAAATACATTGCATTTGCTACAATTTTAATGTTAGAGCAAAACAACTCTTTAATCTGAGCTCCACAAATGCTTTTTGTTGCCAAGTGTAAAAACGTGGGAAAAATTGAGAGTTATATTCTAAAATGCCATAACAAATAACCTGAATTTCCAGGTTTCAAGGGCCGAGATCGATTTTCGAGGTTTTCCAGGCCTGGATTTCGATTTTCCATTTTCCCAGGACTTACAAGGATTTCAAGGACCCGTGCACACCTCGAATGTTATTTGTACCATAAAAATGACCATTTTAGAAGTCCTGCTGTATTTGCAATATTCGATTTGCCACAACAACGATAAAAAGTCAACGTTCTTGATTGAAAGTTCGACCGCCGGAAGTCAGGTAGACATGAAAATTCAGCGCTGCAATACTTGTTTGCGAAACCGGCGCTTTCAACTATTTTCAATCATGGTTCATCGCTAAAGGGACGATGGTTGCTCAAACACTGCGAAAGGCGGAATTTGCCTGCACTCATGATCTTCAAACTTGTGCACTTGAGTTCTCATGCCTACGATATAGGCCACGTGTATCATCGAAATAGAGCTTTTCGATCGTATTTTTTTTAGTTTGGAGTTTTCGAATGGCTATTTTTAATCATTTTACAAACAGTAAAGTAAAGTAAAAAGTAAAGTGGTGAATTTATATAGCGCCTTTTCCAAAAGACAGGTAGCTATATAGTCGCGCCAGACACAAACAGTGCTCAACAGGCGGCCCGAAAGCAGAGCTAGATAAATTGAACGAACTTTTCTGACTGTCTGAAGACCGCGAAAGCGTGAAACTCAGAACACACAAAATCTATGCATCATCTCTGAATTCTAATCGTTGATATTCAGATACCGTAAAAACTCAAATAAGCCCCCGGGAACTTATTTATTTTCAGACCCTTCAGGCAAGGCACTTATTAGAGAGGGGAGGGGGCTTATTTTAATATGTCCGCGAAAGCAAAAAACAAAATTACAACATGAAGTGAGATAACCCGAAACAGATATTGCAGCCACTATTACTCGTTATTCCTCAGGCGATATAACCAGAACTTTTTAAAATCTGAAACAGATAAAACCGTTGACAAAAAGTAATTTTGAAACAATACGAATTACGTTGGGTTATTAGAGGTGG
>JAOBAT010130353.1:0-12459 GCA_026413305.1 Hydrozoanthus tunicans
GGATTGGCATGGAATAATGAAAAAGACACTGTCAGTGTCATTATTCCTAAAGAGACGGCCACTGAATCGAAGCGTGGAATTCTCTCCAAACTTGCGAAGACTTACGACCCCTTAGGGTTTGTAGCCCCTCTGACCCTGAAGGGAAGTTAGTTTATCACAAGGTTTGTGAGGTTAATATGGCGTGGGATACTCAACTACCCAGAGAACTGGCTTGCATGAGGCGCAAGTGGGAGAGTCATTTGCCAGAATTAAAGGTGTTGAGAGCTTTACCGACTCTCCAAGAAGAAGAGACAGGTATACAGCTTCACGTCTTTGGAGATGCAAGCAGCAAAGGCGTTGCAGCTGCAGTTTGTGCAGTTGTGCATCAGAAGTCTGCAGTTTTTCAAGGTCTAGTTGCTGCCAACGCTAGACTTGCTAAATAAGGATTAACAATACCGCGATTGGAGTTAGTCGCGGTACACATGGCTGTAGTATTGGTTATATGTTATATTTGCCAATGTTATATTTGCTGTTATTGATCTACCCGTGACCCTACTCCTGTGTTGGGTAGACAGTTCAGTTGCACTACATTGGATTAAAGGAGGTGGCGAATATAAGCAATTCGTCACTAACTGTGTAACTAAGATTTGTGTGCATAACAAGGCACAGTGTCGACATGTACCAATTGCAGAGAATCTTCAAGCAGGGGAGGTACAGTGAATCCCAAAAAGAAGCTTTGATGGACTGGCCCACGTGGTTGGGGGAGCCTGAACATTGGCCACCAAGCTTAGTGACTAAATCTTCACCAGAGCTCCTTGTGGAAGCTAGGGCTATCAACAAGATCTTTGTGGGGGCAGTTGAAACAACCGACAGTTTTGACTTGCTCCTCGCCAAGTTTCATGTACAGCTCCCGTTACCCTAGCAAACGCATAAGCGGACCTTATACAACGCCAGAAGGGGAACAGCAGCAGAAGTTGTGGACTAAGAGAGCACAACAACAGTACAACGTGAATGAAGATTCTTCAGCCAAACAGCGATGGTACCTTTGTTTGTAAAGGAAGAACTTAAGGAGAGCTCCCAGTTTATCTTTCTGATTCCCACCCATACACAGTGAAACTGGTTGAACAGGCACAACTACCCAGTCTCCATGGGATAGTGGGTTTATCCATGGCGAAGGATAGAGAAAACCATTGGGTATCACGCTTGAGGGGGTTAGCAAAGAAAACAGTGAGATCTTGCTTTGGCTTGAGACGATTTCAAGCAACGGCGTTACCAGCCCCTCCATCTGGAAATTTGCCACTTGACAGAATCGCCCCAGGTAACAATGCGTTTTAAACCGTTAGAGTTGATTACGCAGGTCAGGGCCTATAGCTTACTCTGGAAGTGCCAAAACAAAAGGTAAGGCCTACATTGCTTTGCATACTTGTTCTCTTAGTCGAGTTATTCACCAGGATCTTATGCAGGAAACTAGAGAGTTTTTGCTGAGCTTGAAACGGTTCATCGCACGAAGGGGCCGCCCTAACAAGATCTCTTAAGATAACGGGTCAACGTTTATCGGCGCAGCAAAATGGCTCTGCACTGTGATGAAGGATGAACGCCTCCAGCAGTACCTTATAGACAACTCCCTTAAGTAGCAACTCAACCTATCTCGCGCGCCGTGGTAGGGAGGCCACTTTGAGAGACTCGTCGGACTAGTCAAACGGTTCCTCCACAAGACCATTGGCAATGCATTATTAAAGTGGGATGCGCTGAGCGAGATTCTGTTGGATGTTGAAGTAACACTCAACAACCTTCCTCTTTGCTATGTAGTGGACGACGTTCAAATGCCCGTTCTAACACCAAACTTGCTGATGTACCCTCATACTAATGCAATCTGCACCACGTGGAGGATAAAGACCTGCGCAAGAGAGCCAAGTTCCTAGTGCGTTGCAAAAATGCTATGTGGAGTCGGTGGGTGCGGGAGTGCCTATAGGAATTACGTGAACGTCACAGTCTTGCATACAAAAGACACCTCGTAAGTTTTGCAATGCACGCTTTTTTTTTATAAGAACAACTTTATAAAAAAAACGAGGCTCAAATTGGCCAAAATTTAAGAACACTTAAAGGACAAGCTGAGACTCGGGGCTCGATTGAGCATTATTTTTTAGCTAAGTTAGAAAAAATGATTCGCAATTTTTTTTTCCTTTTAATCATTTACATTGCTTCAAATTAAACACTACCCTGAAGGTTGTTCCTTAAAATCGTTGTATCTTAATAGAGAAATAGGCAAGCTTTTGTAGTAAAAGAATGCTCAACGTAAAATAACAAAAAACTTCATTTTAATAACGCTGTTACTGTTACTTAATACAATGTCTTGCAGTTCAGTTTTGTTCGATTTAAACCACACTTAGAAATAAGAACTAATTAAGAACAATTTGAGGCTCAAATCGCCGAAAAACTAGAACAGTGAGCCTCGGCCAAATTTACCGGTTCTTATTTTTAAAAAAAGCGTGTAGGTGATGTCGTGATAATCAAGAGCGAAGACAAGAAGCGAGGCGTGTGGCCTTTAGGTATCGCCTCGCAACTGATCATGGATCGTGATGGTGTTGCATAAAGAGCTGCCCGGCCTACTCCGTTCGAGAAAGAGCTACCTTGAGCGCCCAATTTAACGTCATTCCTCTGTTTTGTATTGCGCAGCTCTTCTGCGCATTTTCACAATATTTATATTTGTACGGAAATTCCACACTAACGGCTCAATTTTACCTAACGATTCATGTATTCGCTGACCAGAATCGATTCCATTCATTTGGACATAAATCGAGGCGTACTTAACCACACTTGCCCCAGGCCCCTCGCAGAAAGTTCTGTTTTGATGCTAATTTTTTTACTATTTTGCTGAATATCAAAAAACTGTAATCGGGGACCCCCCTTTTTCTTTTTCAATTTTGTAACAAAATAACTTTTCCCAACTGGTGCAGAAATCTAAACAATATCTATCGACGGAAAGTACAGAATTTGGGTCATTGAAATCCTTCTGGTGGGCAAATATTAGCTGTTTTCAACTAGGAATGAGGTAATTTTAACGCTGATTAATCATGTTAATTAATGACATTTATTGACAAAACTTCTTAAATGTGTAGCTTAGTCGACTGAAAGTAAAAAAAAAGTGATAAGAATATAAGTCACCCTAGTGTACATCAGTAATGTGTTTGTTATTGGCAGCCAGATTAAAAACTGCGATGATGACATTTTTTGACTAAATTGGCATAAAATAACCATAGTTTGACACTCTGTAACTAAAAAACTAAGTTGGTGACCCCAACTTTTTATTCCATATTCGGAGTCAACATATTCAAAGGAACAAACCGGCAAAGTTTGAAAAAAACACTATGTGCGGATTTATTCAGGAGATTTTTAACACGTACTTGTATCCGTTGGAGCTTTCGTGCGACAATAAGAAACATGAACCACAAAAACCGTTTAATGCCGATGCTGCTACATTTCGACCAAAGCGGGACGCTGCCGTTGCAGCGGGTTTGAGGATTCGACAAGTAGAGGCTGAGCTGAGATAATTAAGCAATAAAACGCATCTTCCGTGCGGTGTAATTTTTTATTGCACGATAGGGGGATGTTGGGAGAACTGATAAAATATTTGAAAGTCACGAGCCGTCCGCGGTTACAAAATAACTGGTTATTTACAAGCAATGATATAATCATGGCGGCTGATTTTTGATTCAGTGTTGTCTGGGACTTTCAAAAGCGTTCTGTGTGCTCTCTTACAGAGCAAGGCTTTTTGCGCCCTCGACCAATCAGCGCGCGAGATTCACGGAAGTTATTTTATAAACCTTTTTATTCATCAAACTTGCTTCGTTATGTTATTTCATTTAAACTGAACGGATGATCAGTTTCCTAACTTATACATATGCCTCGTATCTGAGACAGAGACATATGGGGGGAGAGTGTCATGACCCTTTTAAACTTTCATCTTATTGTTTGTGTTTAAATCAAGTTAAATATTAAGTGTCAACACCTATCCTTATAAGGAGTTTGACTTAGTAGTGCATTGAATCGCTCTATGCGAACATAGTAGTCTGTGAACAGGCTCTTCGACAAAATTAGTTAGGAAGGGGACTGGAGATCAGCATTGTTCACAACTGAGTTAGTGTGATTTTGATATTTACTTTAATTGCCTTTTAAAAATTTCTAAAATAACCATCATTTAACCCATAGCCAATGTATTTAGGCGAAGTGATTTCAAATGTTTGGTCTGGTCCTTCATTTGATATGGCAACAAGCGGGAAAACGACGACAACAGTTGACTTTTCGCAACGGTAAACCGTTTGCCAAACATCCCAGGGAGCAGTTGATAAATGAGGCTCTTGCCAAAACCGGTGGGAAGAATCGCAAAAAAGTTCACGTTTCTTTAAAACAACTCCTGATGTGCATTCCTTCTGCTCATCTTTCTGTTTCTTCTTCGGAAAAGACACAAACATCTTTGGAATACAGAATCCAAAACCTCCGTCCGTAACCACCACTCATGAATCGGGCGAAGAGGTAGTATGTCACGCCAGTCATCGATCGGTAAACGGACCAATCAGCGACGGATACCAGAATCTGGTATCGCAGAACAGTGTTTTGAAAGGAATGTCCACAGGCACTTCTTCCCCTCCCCTCTCCCCAGTCCCCTTTCCCATATAATTTCGTCTAAGAGCCTGTTTACAGGCTACTGTGAATTGTGTTTCGTGATTGAAATAGTAAATCTTGAAACCATGCATATGTGATTTGTCGATCGTGGAAACAACATTTCCCGACAGGTTATTGTGGGAAGCTTTGCACAGGTCATAACTCTACACTCGCTAATATTTGCTTTTTTTCAGTTAACGCTAGTAGATAATCTAAAACAAATTATGCTTTCACAAACAATTATTTCTAATCTTAAAAAAATGGAACTTGAACTATCTTGTCCGGACCTCTTTGCATGATTAGCAATAATTGTTATCTGAAATTAAGTACCGGCAATAAATGCAACAACACTAGCCGAGAACTATTTTCCAATAAGTAAAACCGTTTTCACACTGACGTTCTGTGAGTTTTAAAAGATTTCCTCAATGACACAGACATTAAGGTTAAAACTCGTCATATAGAGGCCAGCAGTTTTGCAAGAACTACTACACGCTTTTCTTTTAAGATAAGAACCAATAAATTTTTCCGAGGTTCATTGTTCTTAATTTTTCAGCGATTTGAGCCTCAAATTGTTCTTAAACTATTCGGTGGTTTAAATCGAATGAAAACTTAGCCTAAGGTATTGCAATACATGTATTGGAAAACAAATTGTAAGGACTAACTTCGGGTGCATATACGTGTACTGCGAATAACTTGAAGATATGACTGATTAAAAACCATTTCTGTATTGCCATAAGTTAAATGTCGAAGCTCGGTAAAGTTTCAAAATAGTTATCGAGCCCAAGCCTCAGCTTGTTCTTAACTTGTTCTTAAACTTTGGTCAATCTGAGCCTCGTTGTTCTTATAAAGTTGTTCTTATAAAGTTGTTCTTATAAAAAAAGAGTGTGTATGACAACAATTGGAGTAAAACTTTGTCGGCTATTATATTTTCCGTCGGCGCGTATGATTAATTGACTGAGATTCAACGATTTGTAGTCAGAAACGTAACATTTTAGTGTTTGGCCTAACTCCAGCCGTATAAGATTAAAATTCCAAAGCAGCATTTTATTTGTTCAGGCCAAAACTTGAAGTATCTCTTTATATTACAATCATCTTCTTTAGAGTTTCTTTGTGTTTCATTTTTGTCACTTTTACGTATTAGAATTTGCTAATGACTTTATTGTTAAGGTTACAAACGAAGCCATGTGCCTCTATTCATTTATTTTAGTTATTCTATTGAAACATTCGTCCGGATGTCGCTTGGTATGGGTTGTACAAATAAACTTTAAAATATCAATGTTTATTTTGATTTTTACTCCCCAATAAGTACACGATCCCTGACTGCAAGTAAGCGATCAATATATAAGATATTTTTGTAAAATCTGTATTCTAATTTAGTAAATATAAAATTGAACGAGGCTCAGATCAGTAATGTTCTGGTTAAAACTATAGAAGAGTTTGATACAGCGAAATATGTTGAGTGGGCCATTATATGCGGATTTTTAGCAAATTTTAAAGATACAAATAGGTTTTTTAACTCATTCATAAGAAGTTTTATGCTAAGTAGGTATAAAGAGTAAAGAGACGAAAAGATGTCTTACGATATCTGAGCAATGCCATTGTTTTCTTCTCAATTCTAAATTTTCTAAGAAAAAATTCTATCTCAAAATCAAAAAACTCTTGCATGTTCATTTAACCGGATCAGAGGAATCACAAAGTAAATAATCGCCAAAGGCAGTTATCATAAGCGCTACTTTCAGTAAATATTTTTATCCTCAGGTATTTTCAAAGAGACACCCTTGGCAGAAGCTCTTTTCTTGTTTACGAAGGAACAATATTATCAAAACAACTGCTGCGTCCTAAGCACAGTTTTGTTTTGATAATATTGTTCCTTGCATGAGTAAAGGCTACACGGCTCTTTAAAATTTGGCAATGCAGAAATCTCAAGTAAACCTTCATTTAATTTATAGAAAATAAAAACTTTTTGTTTCTTTAAATCAATTGAAACAAGGACCTGTGTGTCAAGAAACTCACTTGGAATGTGGTTTTACATCCTGAAAGCGACTTATACTCTGCTAAGTAGTTTATGTTGGACTCTGGTGTAGAAAGATTAAGCTCACTGGCAACAAATTTTAAGTATCTTTATGGAAATCATCACGAACTAGAAACACGCCCCTTCACTGAACAAACAATCTTATAAAACAATTCTTGCGCAAAATCAAGAGCAACTAAAAAGCACTTGAGGACAGAAGCCGGGGTTAATATGACTTCTTCACTACTGAAGATTGTGACAGAACAAAACCACACAATTCAACCAATACTAGTGCGGATTAAAATACGCTGTTGTGTTCAAATGTTTTTTTATTTAAAAACTCTTCTCCTCGTCGCGGACAAGGCCATACCGAAAGTCTGGAAAGTCGAATGTGGCAATAAGTCTTCATTGAAATCCAAAAAAGAATTTAAGAACCTATAGCTGTGTTGTTGCGAAAGTTTTTCAGAAAGCGTTTTCTTCAAATTAGCGTTTGGATTTTCCGAAATCATCGAAAATTGCATTTGCGAGCGGTTTTTGAAGCATTTCTCAAAACGATTTGCTGTTGAATTGTTACATTTGCGAGTCGGTATAATCTTATTTTTGTCGCTTCCCGTCAATAAACAGATTTTTTTTAAGCTTATTACGTGTGGTGCTCAAACCGACACCTCCCAGGTACAAAACATTTTAACACCATCATTAGCGACCGAGCATAGTTGGGTTCTTAACAATCAACACGGGAGTAAGGTACTAGCTGTGGGACTTGCATTTCCGGCCGGGAACCCTGATTTATAGCTTCTGCTGCTGTTGTTAGTTAATTAAGTCATTTTCAAACAAAACGAACAAAATGCACTTTCTATTGCATTTAAAGTTTAACAATAATTACGCTTTAATAATGGGCTGTTATGCCTCAGGGGGCATCGCCGTCTCCGTTTTTTTCTTATCTTCGTGCGGCTACAGAACTAGATAAACATTTTCATTTAACAATCGTTGGGTTCTTTTCGGATTTCGGCAGTTAAGTCGTCTTTTGCAATTTCAAAAAGCATTCAAAAGGGTGGGCTCAGTAGTAATTAGTGGCCTGGTTTTGTTAAAAATAGACATGTTAAACAAAGGTTATCGCTACAATCGCGCACAAGAGCTGTTTACTGTGTAGTTTACGTTTTGTAGCAGTTAATTTACAGGAATATTCAAGAAGTTAGAATAAAAAGCCAGTCGGACCATTATTCGCTTTTGTCTCTTCATAACGCCATTCCACTCTACAGAAACATCAACAAATGCAGGGTTTTAAAAACCAATAGCAAACTTTATTATAAAATGTAGTTTCTTAAGATTTTTTGAATTTACAAAGATTTTCGATTCTTTAAGACCGTCGTGATCAGATCGAACCATTACAGGTCGACCATATAAAAACTTACGCAAAATATCTGGCTTATTGTTGTTAATGCCAATGGTTGCGGTTAAAATTGTCTCTTGGGAGCTGTAATCTGTTGGCTTAATTGGCCATTGAAAACTCTTTTAAGCGCTTGTTGCATATCTTATACCAATCTTCTTTTCATTTTTGCTATAAAGTGATTCAAAGTTGCGCGAAAATGAGAATAGTTCAAACTTTTGTCGTATATGCACGACTTAAAATTCAAAAAGCTTACATGAAAGAATTTATAAATAAAAACCTGGTAACGTTAAACGTGAGTTCATTAGCTCAACAATAGTGGCTGTCACACAAAATCTCGAGCCATTAGGATTATGCAAATTTCCTTTTGTGTTACAGTCTGTGAATCAAATGTTGTAAAGCAAACGAAGTTAAGAGAGCATGGCACTGCAGAAATTTAAAACAAACACAATCTATTTAGCAAACTCCGGAAGGTTTATGGGCGATTGTTGAGCTATTTGTCTGGGATATGATCGCGCCTCAGCTAAATCAATCCTTGTTATTTTGTCATGACCTCTGGTCGAGCGACTGTAACGCCAAAGTAGTCTAATGGCTCGTGATTAAAACAAACATTTCAAACGTTCACTTCTCTTGATTTAGTCGGCACCGGTAATTTCCCTCCTTTTGATCCAGAATTTGTTAGTTTCGTACAGAAATTTCGCCATGATTCAATCGTTTTCCCCGACCAAATCCAGAATCCTGAAGTTATTCCAACGACTAGGGCCATAAAATACTTGATAATAAAAACCGAATGGTCTGGTTTAACTTGCTCGTGGCAATCGCTGCAGGTCACAGATCTTTCCCATTTGCTCCTATTTACAAACTCGTAGAAGTGACAAGCGATGGATATCGTCGCCGGAACAGTGTACAAAACAGAGAAAACTCCTATTCTTAACATAAGTTTATCAAATTTTTCCATGTTTGTAGCTACGTTTTTTCTAAGAATCTTTCGAATACGAATTAGCGAGTAAAATCCCGAGACTAAAAAGGATGTTCCAAAGACTAGAAACACTACTAGTGGTACTATTACGAATACTAGAAGACTTTGCAAGTTTTGATTTCCTACATAGCATATCCCGCTAACAGGATCGCCGTCTACAGTTGATAGTGCAAGCACAGTAATTGTCTGAATTGCAGGAATCAACCAGGCCACTGCGTGGTAGTACTGAGAGCGTGCGGCGATCGCTTCGTTGCCCCATTTCATCGCTGCCGAAAGAAACCAAGTAAACGCTAAGATCACCCACCACAGAGACGACGCCATGGAGAAGAAATAAATCAATAAGAAAACGATTGTACATGAAGCAGGCCCGGATGTTTCGTAGCGTATCAAGCCATTAGAATCACAAGCCACTTGTTCAAATCCTGCTATGAAGCGAATTATATATCCCACAGCCACCATGAGATAGCAGGCAGATAAAAAAATTATAGGTCTCTCTGGATATCTGAACCGCTGCATGTCTACTAAAAAAGTGACGACTGTAATTGCTGTTGAGAGGAAACACAGGACTGCCCAAAGGCCTATCCAGAATGAAGAGAAGCTGTCCTGGTCAGTCGAGAAATATGTTCGATTGCAAGCCATTGCACACTGTGTAATTCCACCAACAGAGAAGGTTTTTGCAGCTGTTTGCTTCAAATTCACTGTAGAAACAAATGGCGCCCGACAAGTACAACAGTTGGCCGATATCATTGGCTTGCTCGGCCTCACGCGAGAGTGAATTACGTTTTCATCTGAGGTAGTATCTTCCTCTTCAGTTACATTTCTGTCCATACATACAACATCATTCTTCTTTGGGAACTTTGAACAATCCATTCTTTCTGGCCAGCGAAAGCCGTAACGTCTCATGAGCGGTGAGCAGCCTTTTCGTGCTCGTTCACACAAAGACCTGCATGGCAGAAGTTCCTGATTGTAGTGCTTGTCGCAAACTGGCGCGTACATCGAACACAGAAAGTTCCTTAAGTCCGGTGAGCATCTGATCTCTACAAGAGGCCAAAACTGGTGAACTTCTAATGCGGCCTCTGCTTGTGTACCATGATTGAACATGTTGGGCATGTAAGTAAGGTTGTACCCAACTGGCTGGCACATTGGAATTGTTACTTTTTCGCATTTGAGTTGCTTGCATACTACTGGGAAGAGAATATAAGCGATAACTAAAAATACACGGAGCTCACTCGTATCCAATGTAGCCATTGCGCTGTCGATTTAAAAGTGATTTCAGTTCCCTTTCAATAAGGTGTTTTGGGGCTGCATGTCACTTTGTCATTAGATTAACGATATTGACAGATCGGTAAGACCGACCAATCATCGACGTGGAACGCCTCATTAGCGAATTGTTGCATGTAATTCACACATTGGTGAATAGAATTTTTAAGCCTAAGCCATTAGCTTTAGAACGACTGTTTCTTGTAAAAATTAACGCCTCATCAGTTCTTTTCTTCGCTTCAAGTCGCTCTTTGCCAAAATTTTTAAAACAATTCAGTTTGTTGCCTATGAAGATTCGAATGACAAAATCTAAAAGATCACTAAGCCGCTTATTGAAAGCAAACACAAATACAAATAATCTGACTTAAACTTGGTAAATATTTGTTCTAGCATTATTTAGTTAATGCACCACCATATGCATATCTTTCATTACTTATGTGTTGTATTCACGCCTCTGTGCGATTACGTCGGTTGGGTTGGAAAAGTGTTGACAGCTGGACAAAAGACACTCTCGGAGCGTGTACAGATAGGCCAAGCCCACAGCGAAAAGACAATATCTTAGCAAATTGATAATTGCACGGTTTACCAAAATCATAGCCCGATGTTTTGGGCTACATTTTGAGCTCTCCGCTTCGTATCTTACCTTGAAAATCTTTTTTTCCCTCAAATGACAAAACTGCGCGTTTTGTGGCTCGCTAATTAGATCTGAGGCTGCTGCGGTGTGGTATAATCGCGATCGTTCTCATTACAAGATGTCATGAGAGGGCGTTTTTACAAAACAAAAAGGGCTTGATAGGCAATATTTTACGATGTGTCAATGATTGTGTCGTTAATGAGCGAGTGTGAAGCAGCCTGCCTCACTAACATGTAATACCCATATTCTTAATCATCTTCAGGATTCTCAACAATATCACCAATCTTCTTGACAGTTCAGAATACCTGAATTTAATTCAAGTTTCGGCAAGTGTTATCCTGTATTAAGAGTTTTGAGGCGGCCATTTATTTTGTTTCTTGATAAAGAGAAGGAGAAAATACGGTGCAGGTGTTTTTTTTACACTTCAATGTAGAGAAGCGTTCAAACTAAACATTACCGTACGCATTGACGTATGCGTTGTAAAGTCTCGTAAAAAAAAACACTTTTGTATTGTTCGACAATTTCGGAGAACAAAAAAACTCCGAAGTTTATACAAGGACATTTCAAATAAATTTATCTTGTTGAGCTGAATTACCATAGCAGACTAAAAAATGTCAGTTTTAGAATACGATACAATTTCATCACAAATCAGTTTAGCGCATTTTTTTTGTTTAATTCGACATTTTCGAAGAACAAAATAAACTATTTGTATTTGTATTATTCGACAGTTTTGAAGAACAAAATAACTACGAAGCTAAACATGGGCATGTCTGGTTGAGTTACGTTACAACAATTAACACGCTAAAATTTTTTTTTTAATCCGTTGTCGAGTACGATATAATTTTATCACAAATCAATTTAGTGCACTTTTCCTCACATTCATTTCACTTTGTGTTGACTGTTGAGTTTCTGAATAAAGGAATAGACACTCGGCAATACTAATATTGTCAGAATGCTGTGAAGTTGTCGTAACAAATCAAAATAAAAAAACGACAAAATGGTTTTGATGTTATTTCGACAGCGCTAAAAGGTTTCTGTTATGTTAACTTTATTTCGAAATTTTCTCAAGTTTAATAATTGGCGTTCATAATGATAATAATAATAATAATAATAACAACAACAACAATAATAATAATAATAATAATAATAACGATAATGATAATAATTATAATAACAAATGTAAAACAAGCATCAATAAAAAATAACAGATCAAAAAGCAAGATCCGAGGCCGCGCGCATCGCAGAGGTCAGTATGTTTTGAATTTTTCGAAGTCCCCGTTGTTCAAAACAGAGACGTTCTCAGCATTTTTAGTGGAGCCCTTCAATTAAACGCTTTTTTTGAATAAGAACAAAATTTATAATGACCATACAGGCTAAGATTGTCCACAAATTAAGAACAAGCTAAAAACAATCACAACACTTACACTTTGATCAGACATTTTTTACGAACTTATTACATTAGTGCCAAAGTGGCGGGAATTGTAAAAGTTTGTTATAAAATCTGAGATTCCTATTCAAAAGTTTCTGTTGTTAGATAGAACTTATTG
>JAOBAT010130364.1:0-12458 GCA_026413305.1 Hydrozoanthus tunicans
CCCGGGTTGAGCCTCGTCGGCCAAACCACTTTGTCGTGTCCTTGAGCAAGACACGGCTTGTTCCCGTTCGAATCAGATATAAAAATGAGAGCCATTTTCTACTGGGTGCTAACCTTCGTTAGAATAGTGTACTGTCCTGGGGGAGTCAGATATTCTCAACTGTTCCACACTAATCTAACCGGAAATAGGTGCCGACCTAATGGGTCACTTAAGCCCTATTTACAAGGCACGAACTAACGTGGGTTCGACCCGGGTTAGTTTAGAAAAGCTACGTGTAAATAAAAACGTGGGTCGAACCCGGGTTAGTTTTGGTTTTGCACACACGTGATGCTTTGTTGTTAGTGAAACTGGGCATGCGTGTGTAAAACTAACCCGGGTTCGTCCCAGGTTTGTGTTTATGGCGTCAGAAACCGTTCAAAATTATTCTGCCCTTATACGGCACCTAAACGCCGGCCGCGGTAAAGTACAAGACCGGCCCCCGGTCAGCCAACCCGACCCGCATTAACTTAACCGGGTGCCGGTTAAGTCTTGTACGGTGCCGTATAAGGGCAGAATAATTTTGAACGGTTTATGACGCCACATGTGTTTACACGCGTCTTTTGTATTTTTCAGTGTGAACAATGTTGGGTCGAACCCGGGTTAGTTTGTGCCGTGTAAATAGGGCTCAAGCTTGGCTCGAGATCGAAAGGATTTAGCTTTATTCAATGCAAACTTTGACGTGCAGGCCGGGGACTGGCAATCTGTAATGTAGCAGCACCGAGTTGTGTCGATTCGTTCAAAAATTGTCATTTCTTTTAAAAAAGACAAAAAAATTATTTCAAACAATTACAAGGGAATAATTCATTGATTAAAATTATAACGATACAACTATTGTTGCCAGAATCCACATTGTTTTGAGATAAAATTGTTTCTGCCTCATGCTGTACACTAGATAGCTTCTGCTACGTCCGTATTGCCGGTTTCAACCCTCTAAAGTGCAACTGAAATTGCGAGAAACTTTTCTTTTCGAAAACTGCTATTACTAAAGGGTTATACCTTTCCATCTTTTTTTAAAAACAAGCTTTATAGGGACTAAAAGGTAAAATGTTATCATACTACACAGAAAAGGAAGAGTAAAACTAAATTTCTTGACAAAAATGTTCTCCGGAGGAAAATATAGAGAGTTACATTTCGAGCTGCCTGAAGTTTCTTTCCAAAGTGTTATTAAAAAGTGCAACAAATTTAATAACGAACGTCTGGCCAATGGAAATTCTGTAACTCTATCGATCCTTCTCCTAAAGACAAGGCAGATTTCGACAAAATAGTTACGATACATCAAGTCCCTCGATCTTTAAAAAGCTCTCATTCAGTCAGAATAGAGAACCTCGACGCTTAGGGGTAAAAAACCAACAGAATCAATATTTTCATTGAGATACGATACAAAAGCACATGCAAAAAGAAAAAACAGCAACAACACTATAAACAAGACACCAAACTTTTCAAAGATGGATCATTCACGTTTAATGAAATGCGCGCGTTGTTTGGATTGTTTAACAATGTTTTTAAGGTTAAGAAGATGTTCTGCTAATCATAACCACTCATCGGTTTGAGATGACGAAATACGTGATTTAGTAAGTGAGTAATAAACAATCACAATAAAAACAGCAATTTATTTAAGTATATGTTATGCAAGTGATTCACAACGGCGACCACAAATGGATCAATACTCGTCGCCTTCGTCCTCTCCTTCTTCATCAACAGAGTCAACTCCAACCTCCTCGTAGTCTTTCTCCAGTGCAGCCAGATCCTCACGAGCCTCAGAGAACTCTCCCTCCTCCATACCCTCACCAACGTACCAGTGAACAAACGCACGCTTGGCATACATCAGATCGAACTTGTGATCCAGACGAGCCCACGCTTCAGCAATGGCAGTGGTGTTGCTCAACATGCACACAGCACGCTGCACCTTGGCCAAGTCTCCTCCTGGTACAACTGTTGGTGGCTGGTAGTTGATGCCGACCTTGAAACCAGTTGGACACCAATCAACAAACTGGATGGTACGTTTGGTCTTGATGGTAGCAATGGCGGCATTCACATCTTTGGGCACCACATCACCACGGTACAGCAGACAGCAGGCCATGTACTTGCCATGACGGGGATCACACTTTACCATCTGATTGGCAGGCTCAAAGCATGCATTTGTGATTTCAGCAACACTCAACTGCTCATGGTAGGCCTTCTCTGCAGAAATGACAGGTGCATAGGTGGCCAATGGGAAGTGGATACGTGGATAGGGCACCAAGTTGGTCTGGAACTCTGTTAAATCTACATTGAGGGCTCCATCAAAACGAAGAGAGGCAGTGATGGAGGACACAATCTGGCCAATCAGACGATTGAGGTTGGTGTAGGTGGGTCGCTCAATGTCCAGGTTACGACGACAGATATCGTAGATGGCTTCATTGTCCACCATAAAAGCACAGTCGGAGTGCTCAAGTGTTGTGTGGGTGCACAAGATGGAGTTGTAGGGCTCAACCACAGCAGTAGAGATTTGTGGAGCAGGATATACGGCGAACTCCAACTTTGACTTCTTGCCATAGTCTACCGAGAGACGCTCAAGGAGAAGGGAGGTGAAACCAGACCCGGTACCACCGCCAAACGAGTGAAAAACCAGGAACCCTTGAAGTCCGGTGCATTGGTCGGCCTACAGATCAAAACAGATAGTTTTAAGTTAAATATAGCTTAAACCTCCAGTACACCTGTTTGGGAAACCTCAAAACACCCTTATTTCAGGTATTCAACAGCGTTATCGTATCACCATTTACAATAGAAATTATTGGCAGGGGTCAAAATCAAAGATGAAACTAGTAAATTACCAATTCCACTTCAGACTCAATCTCTCTAAGATGGACACCTTAGGGACCATCCTAAACCGTCCTTTTAAGAGAGGTGTCCGACCTATAGAGACTTAAAATACAGTAAATTACTTAGAAAATGCATGACTGGGACCAAGTTTTGGTGTCCGTTTTAAAGAAATAGCCGTCTTGAGGGGTAACACCGACCTCACCCTAACTAAACAAGTTCTGTTAAAACGTCTTAGGAGACAATGTTTACCATTTCATCGAGATTTAGTCCTAAGCCACATACCAGCTTACGGATCCTGTCCAACACCTGGTCAATCAACTCTTTGCCGACAGTGTAGTGCCCACGAGCATAGTTGTTAGCGGCATCCTCCTTGCCAGTAATCAGTTGCTCCGGGTGGAAAAGTTGACGATACGTTCCCGTACGCACTTCGTCTGTAGAGTCAAAACACGCTTGGATATGAGTGGCTTGACGCTAAACAAACTTACTTGCGTTTTTTTCAAACGCCACAGCATATTCAGATTATCATGATGAGTTTTTTTTTTTTGGGGGGGGGTGTAAATAAAATTCACTGGGATTTCCTATAACGCTTATTGTTACAAGAACCAGTGACTTTCGGCCGAGGCTGGGCTGTTCTTCAACTTTTTGGCGACTTCAGCTTTAAATTGTTATTAAACTGTTCTTATTTTCTGGTATAGCAAAACAGTGGATTAGTTGCCCAGAACAATGGAAAAGCGCTAACAAATGCGTGTTTATTAGTGTGTACTTTCACCCACTGAGCGGCATGCGTACATCGTGCAGTACCCTGAATGTATGCCACGTGTAGGAGCAAGTTTTCGTTACCGTTCTCAGCTGTTTTTGAAAAAAAAATAAAAATCTTGAGCGGTTAACAATGTTATTATGAACTTAGGCCATCCCAACTTAACTAATGCTTCGTTTCCCATCGCCCGACCGACCCATTCTTTTTTTTTGGAAAAGTATAAAAAAAATCCAGAATCACTTGTAAAGAAGAAAGTACTTTAATTTACAAACAAACGATTTTGTCTTATTAAAACCAATTGTCTTATCGATGTTTCGTCTTTGTAGCCTTTTTAGATATCCAATAGTCCTGTTAGTATACATCTTTTAACATCCGATTACATATATTTGCAGACTAAACGAGAGATTTAATATGCAAAAGTAATCTGGAACACAGACTGAATGTTTCTTTTTGTTTGTTTTTTGCCCGACCGACCAAATTAATTTACAGACAAACTAATCCGGGTGGGCTGAAACCAAACAAAAATATTTGCATCAGGTGGTCTCACAAATCCGACGATCGTTCACTCATCTTTGCAAGTACGCCAAGATGGATGTTAATTTTTAAGCTAAAGCCATCAATTCAAGCATCCGAAAATTTAGTTTATGGAGTTAACAAATGTAGTTTCAGTAGTCACTCGAATCCACGTACTCTGCGGTCAGGCGCGGTGCTGTCCGCCGAAAGATGAAGTTTCCGTGAAACGATATATTCCAGTATCGTGAGAACGAAAGGCCCATTGGCATTTAAAAACAAAAACCAAAAAAAAATTATGCGGTTCAGAAAAATATCTTGGTTTGTGGAGAACGAGGATAAAATATTAGACCTGTCTTGCGACCCAGCTGCATAAGTGTTTATTCATTCTATCTGGTTTCAGCCAATCAGTCTGACCATCTGCTGAAAATACTGATGATTTAACGTATAACTTTACGACATTTGGCTCAAGAATTACAACTTTAAAAACGTACCAGTTCACAATTTGAATCCAACTATTTTATTTTCACTTTCAAAACTATTTAAACGACTAGTTCCTTCCTTTGTTTCGTTTTTGCCAGATTATCTCGCCGACTTTCGACTGAGTTTTCTTGGGAATTAGGACAAAGTCGACCTATATAATCCACAACCTTGCAAGCTGCCTTCAAATTAACTTTGGCGACCAGCCAATCTTAGAGTTTTACAGCTAATTTTGTTATTTGAAAAAATGACAGCCGAAGAGAAATAACAGCACGCGAAAAACTGGTCGCTGCTGGTAGACACGCTTTTTTTTATAAGAACCAGTAACTTTTCACTGAGGCTGGACTTTTCATCCTTTTTTATGACGTGTTCAGCCTGAAATTATTCTTAATCCTTAATATTTCAAAACTATACCATCTAAGAAATACATCCAGGGTATGCGGTAGAATCTTGAAACTGTCAACGCAGCGTCCGCCAACGTGATAACCTTGCTTTATTTCATCACTCGTCTTCCAGCGCCCGATGACCCAAACGATACTGCCAAGTCTTTGTACACATGTAGAGTGTAAAATAATCTCCGATATTTGCTTGTTGAATATTTCATAATAACTCATAAACACGAACAAGACGAACTAATGTACGCGAGGGCGGAAAACAGTGGGGCTGGAATTTGTCCTTATCAGTAAAGAAAATGGATGTACATTCGTTTATCAACAGATTACGAAATTACAACGTTAACAAATTGCCAAACTACGCACAGGAAATTCAAAGGCGTGTCTAAATAAGCCTATTTTTTCTCACGTGGATCTCAAACAAGTCGATTTCGTAAAAAAAAAATCGTAACATAATATAAGCTGATAAAAATCCGATCCCATTCTCATAAATTCCCTATATAATAATATGGTAATGAAGTTCTTGGCATGAAAGAGCTCTCTAAATTGGACACGTCGTTCTCTTTCAAAATATGATTTACAAAACGTCCCTTAGAGGCCATTTGTATTAGAGTGCATCAAATATTCCTGATACGAGCTTAGTGTTTTTAGGTCACGAACATTTTAAAATCACTCGAGTGTTCAAGTACCTTACCTACAACGCTTGGCTCCAAATCAATGAACACCGCTCGCGGGACGTGTTTTCCAGCACCGGTTTCACTGAAGAAAGTGTTGAACGAATCATCTCCACCGCCGATGGTCTTGTCGCTGGGCATTTGACCGTCGGGCTGGATTCCATGCTCCAAACAGTACAATTCCCAACAACCGTTCCCGATCTGAACGCCGGCTTGGCCAACATGAACTGAAATACACTCACGCTAAAACAGAAAATAAATAAGTTTTGTGATTTACTCAACGCAAATCGAGGCGACCACTGAAAATTTTGGTGCCTGCTAAAAATTTCTCGATGTAAACTTACCATATTGATTTGTGTATTCTGAAAAGCTTTGCTCCTGAAAAGCGACGAAGTCGACGGTGCAACAGCTAGCGCTAAAATGAACTTCGATACGACCTGCACGTGCTTATTGTTTTGAACACGTCATTCGTTTCATTTTAGTTTTTCGGTCCCAGCTTCCCGCGATCTAGTGCCGAGGCCTGGGCACGTCCCCTCGCCTCTGCAGTTTTAAATGAACAAACTCAGAGGATGTTCAGAAAAGACTTTTATTACTAACACTATTCGATATTGTCGCTTTTAAGTAACACATATGATCTACTAGCTTTTAATTATCTCTAGCTACACCCCTCCAAGACCCAACCAGCTAATAGTTAGCTTCCCGTACGCTCAGCGTGTCTGTTTTATCATCGAATCGATGCTGAGCCATCGCTTAAATAATTTGATTTACTCCTACACCAAAAATAAAAACAAGTTAGTTATATTTGGGATCAGTTGTAATCTAACTGCATGATTGAACATTTTCTCGGGGTGTTTAAAAATTACGGAAGAAATTAAAAAGTAAAACCAAAATTTACTTCAGAGTTCACTTGATGATTATCTAGCAGAATAGCTTCTTAAATTGTTTTGTTCCCTCATCAAACTGTTTTAATGCATTCTAGTGTTGCAAATGTTTTTGTTTGGGCTGCGGGGGAGCAAGGTAATAGTAGAGAGAAAGCTAGAGCACTCTTGGTTTCTATCTACTAATACTCCCACAGAACCTTCGCCTAGCTCTGAATATGAACACACCAACATCTGTTTTACTGAGACCTTTTTCGAAGTTAGGTGGGGGGAGGGGTACTCCCATATATTGCCTAGACGGGTATGTACCGCTGGAAAGGGTACGGTTTTCAAGCCATTTACTCTGAATAACTTCGTGATAGGGGTAAAACTTGTCTTTAGGGACGCAACATTTGGTTCCGACTGTAGCATAATTCTAGCAGTCCTCAGCAAGCACTCTTTCGCCCCCTCTCCCTCCGTCAATCTTTTATTCTCCAGGTCTCTTTCCTCGTCCCGAATTTTCTCCGGAAATGACGAAGAGGGGCCTAACGAAATTCCGGAATTAGAATTTCAGATGCATCAAAACAATTCTTAAAACGAACTTGAAAATATTGTCGTTCTGCTAGCCAAATGGCCGTTTAATTTTGATCTGAAGCCCGATCTGCGAAATACTCTTCTTAAGATCTCAAGGTGAAAAGTAAACTATCGCAATTATTAACAAAATCCATCTATTCTTTATTTAAGGAATTTGGTTTGATCGATTGTATGTTTTGGAAACAACTTTCATAATAAGGACTTGATCTTCAAAACAACCATCATTTCAAGGGTTGGGGGAGGAGTGATGCAGTGACATATTAAAAACAGAAAACTCTAACAATGCTCATTTTAAAATATATAAAAATTAAAGACCAAAAAGTCACCTCTAGATCAAAAGTACAGAAATTGAACAATTCCTTTAAGAGTTAATTTTAAAAAAATATAATAAAAAAACTAACTTCTAATTAACAAAAATTAAAACATTCCTTTTATATTATGGGGATAGGGTTGATTTTCAACACAAAAGAAACAAAGATGATTTCAAATCTCTCTTTATTTTTCTAAACTACAACAGAACAGCAAAGCAACTGAATGTCCCGTTATGTGAACATCAACAGTCCACTTAGTACTCTTCGCCTTCTTCCTCTCCTTCTTCATCTACAGAGTCAACTCCAACCTCCTCGTAGTCCTTCTCCAGTGCAGCCAGATCCTCACGAGCCTCAGAGAACTCTCCCTCCTCCATACCCTCACCAACGTACCAGTGAACAAATGCACGCTTGGCATACATCAAATCAAACTTGTGATCCAGACGAGCCCATGCTTCAGCAATGGCAGTGGTGTTGCTCAACATGCACACAGCACGCTGCACCTTGGCCAAGTCTCCTCCTGGTACAACTGTTGGTGGCTGGTAGTTGATGCCGACCTTGAAACCAGTTGGACACCAATCAACAAACTGGATGGTACGTTTGGTCTTGATGGTAGCAATGGCGGCATTCACATCTTTGGGCACCACATCACCACGGTACAGCAGACAGCAGGCCATGTACTTGCCATGACGGGGATCACACTTTACCATCTGATTGGCAGGCTCAAAGCATGCATTGGTGATTTCAGCAACACTCAACTGCTCATGGTAGGCTTTCTCAGCAGAAATGACAGGTGCATAGGTAGCCAGTGGGAAGTGGATACGTGGATAAGGCACCAAGTTGGTCTGGAACTCTGTTAAATCCACATTGAGGGCACCATCAAAACGAAGAGAGGCAGTGATGGAGGACACAATCTGACCAATCAGACGGTTGAGGTTGGTGTAAGTGGGTCGCTCAATGTCCAAGTTACGGCGACAGATATCGTAGATGGCTTCATTGTCCACCATGAAGGCACAGTCAGAGTGCTCAAGTGTGGTGTGGGTGGTGAGGATGGAGTTGTATGGTTCAACAACTGCAGTTGAAATCTGAGGTGCTGGGTAGATGGCAAACTCCAACTTGGACTTCTTGCCATAGTCTACCGAGAGACGCTCAAGGAGCAGGGAGGTGAAACCAGATCCAGTGCCACCACCGAAGGAGTGGAAAACCAGGAACCCTTGCAAGCCAGTACATTGATCAGCCTGAGAACAAAAATAAATGATCAGCATCACCAACTGCATAGAAATGCTAATTGTTAAGGGGCATTCCAGATATGACATATTCATATGAAGACATCAAACAAAAGTTAAGGGGGTTTTAAAAGATTTTTATAGTTTTATTACAGAAATCGATTGTCAATAATTTTTTTTTAATAACAGCAAAAATAATTTTAGCTAGCAATATTTCTTTTGCATTGTTTGTACTACACTTTGTCTAACTGAAAAAGTGTATTTAATCAAAATTATTCCAAAGAAAGCCAAGGAAAAAAGGCATGAAAAATTTAGTTTCCTATGGCACCAATAGTATTGCAATCAATATTTGAACTTACCAGCTTACGGATTCTGTCCAACACAAGGTCGATCAGTTCTTTCCCAACAGTGTAATGGCCACGAGCATAGTTGTTAGCGGCATCCTCTTTGCCAGTGATAAGTTGCTCAGGATGGAAAAGTTGGCGGTAGGTTCCGGTACGGACCTCATCTAGTTTCGTTAAACACGCACAAATTAGTTCTATTCAAAAAAGCCTCAATCTCTTCATATTTATTCAAACAGTTGTACAAAATCCTTTTTAAAAAATTCGCATGCAGTTATTATAACTCCAATCGTTAATGTGAGTTTTGAGGAACGTTTTTTTCAAATCTTAAAAAAATCTGAATAAACCTGTACTTAAAACAGAATTAAAATTATCATTTGCAGCTGAACGCACAATTTGAAAGCATGTGGGTGATTAATCATTCAGCAATGCGAAACATTTCCTGAATTTACGAACTGAAGCATAAATTTTAGTCAGGAAATGAAAACAACAGCACCTAAGTTGAAAAATACTTTGAAAAATATAATGAAGAAGAGATAACTGACATAAAAATGCAATCAAGAAGTAATATTGCTAATTAAAACGACAATAAAATCTGTACAGCCCGCGCTTTACAAATGATCAGCCAATCAAGACGCCTCGTGCCCCGCCGAGCACATGTTGGCCGGAGCGACCGTTGCTGTTTGATCCAAACAAAACGATATCCCGCCCAAAGTCGTCTTCGAGTTTAACACATTTTAACAGGTGAAAAAGATGATACTTTCCACTAAACTGAGCTTTTTCGATTACTATTTTAAAATGGAGTGTTTGAAAGCTGATAAAAGGCTCAATTAAACGATTTGAGCCTACAAAAGTTATTCTTAAATCATCGGACCGTCGCGCGTCCTTCTATATGCAAATTAGATCAACTCGGAAATTCTAAAATGGAGCAGCAACACAGGGTGAAATTTGAAAACTCAGAAAACTTACCGACAACAGTTGGTTCTAAGTCAACAAACACCGCTCGTGGGACGTGTTTTCCAGCGCCGGTTTCACTGAAGAAAGTGTTGAACGAATCATCTCCACCGCCGATGGTCTTGTCGCTCGGCATCTGACCGTCGGGCTGGATTCCATGCTCCAAACAGTACAATTCCCAACAACCGTTTCCGATCTGAACTCCGGCTTGGCCGACATGAACTGAAATACACTCACGCTAAAGGAAAAGAAGTAAATGTTTCCGTTACTTTAACAGTAACTTGTTCATGAACGGGAGGAGAACGGTCGCAAGTCGTGTTGCGAAACAGATAGAGATTTGCGTAGCAACCCAACAATTTTGCTGCTTGCATTTAAGAAATAACTCATTTTTCGAAGCTATTAAACGCATATTCTTGAAATGAAACACTTTAAAAAAGAGGACTTACCATTTTGGTGGTCGAGGTAAAAGAAAAAGGTTACACGAATTGGAAGTAAGTTTTAACTTCAGCTTTCTCAGATCGTTCTTCTTGCGACGGCAAACGATCCAATCTGGTACGTTGAAGGGCAGTAACCGGTATTTGATACACTTTACACTTGCGCAGTGAGTCTGTTTTCACGTGATGATTGATGTTGCTGTGGTAACAGCGCTATTGTCATCGGCAGCATCTTATTTTCCGTGGTGCCGAACTGTTTCTATAGAAACAACGACGTAGTATCTAAACTTATCAGCAGTTAAAACAATTAAAACTCAGTACTTTTAAAATAAACTGCAGTTAAACTACAGCAAAAACGTACGGCTATTTCTATTTGGTATTAGCGCGCGACGTCAAAAGGCCCAAAGTTCGCGGTTTCAAATAACAGTACTCAACAAGGATTGTATGTAATCTCTGTCATTATACGCTTATGAATTATGTTTGCGAAAGACAGGCTTTTTTGCGAACGTTCCCCCCAAAACTATAAACACGGTAATGACAGCCGTGCTCACTCCGAGTGCTGTTTTGAATTGCAAATTTTTCTTAGGAACTGCTCTGTGCCTTAACCCGCAAGGCGTCGTGTGATTAGCGTTAGATAAGTATCATGTTATGTTGCCGCATGCTAACCGTACGTGCTAGTATCTTAATAAAACTAAAAGTGAAAAACGGCCCAAAATGGTGCCTCACTGAATATGAATATTGAATATATGCTATGTCATGACAATTTCATGCATTTTATTATTTTGAATATCAATCTCGGCCGGTACAGATATTTCTTGTAGCACTGTTAAGGAACGAGTGATTTGTTTGTTGTTGCTCGATTGACTTCTCTGTCGGCTTGGTAACGTTGGCCAACGTAGGTGGCTATGTTTTGTTGATCGAGAACTGTCGGTGGACATCAGTAACTGTTATAGAACGAGTGGTTTGTTTGTTGATGCTCGACTGACTTTTCTGTCGGCTTGGTAACGTTAGTCAACGTAGTAGGTGGGATATGTTTTGTTGATTGAGAACTGTCGGTGAATATCAATAGCTGTTTCTTGGCGCAATATTTAATAATTCAAGATTGACCCGTTAAGAATAAATTAGTTTCTTGTTGAGAAATCTGAAAAATTGTTTCCAGCCGGCCTAATGCCATTCTTTTGTTTTTCCCATGTACTCCGGCAAAAGGCTACTTTAGTGGCATCTAATAACTAACTGCATCGATATAACGAGGGAAGTTTGAACGAAGACCGACCAAGACAAAGCTAAGTGTGCATAATCGATCCATTCACATATTTCAATGACGCAAGCACGGGACGATGCAACCACAAGTAATTACTAATATTGTTAGAATTATTTATAATAAAATTATTGCTACCGACATCGATAAAATACCTGCTCCACATCATTTTACTAAGACGAAAGACTAAGCTAGTAAGTCCGGAACATTAGTAATTATTTTTACAAGGTCCAAGGCTCAAACGATTTTGTGATAATTAATATGATACCGTAGTGACGTCTCCCAAAGGGCTTTTAAGATATTATCAATTAAAATTTCTTCAACTAAAAAATTTAAATGCAGGAATATATTTTTTCATAGTTTAAATCGTCGAAGCATAGCTAATTGTCGCGTCCATCACACTGGAATGTCATGTGCAAGTTTATCTAATGAGTAAGATCAGATTGGATAAAGCGATATCAATCTATACTTCTGAATTGTGTTCTCCGGACCGGATGTGTTCTGTTTTGTTGGTTGCTTTCCATCTCGAGAGCCCCTTTGTGTATTTACATATAAACTGCTCCTGGTGCTTGACAAGTCCGAAACGGCCATTAACAAATACCGTTAACGCTCTACTAAGCCCCGAGGGTTTATTTATTTTTAGACTTTCCAGACAGGAGGGGGGAGGGGGGATTGATAGAGAAGGGAGGCTTTTTAAAATTTTCGATAACCAAAGAGTGAAAGACAGAAGTATAACCAGCAGATTTAAAAAAACTGAAACAGGTAGTACCGTTGACAAAATGTTTTTTTTTTACACAATACGCTTTATGTTGGGGGCAGGGGGGGGGGGGGG